>BQNB010036137.1:0-50356 GCA_026074375.1 Tanacetum coccineum | reverse complement strand
TAAGCACCAAGTTTGTAGATAGTGAAAATGTTTATGCCATCAAAAGGAATATACATATATTACAAAACGGATCAATTATTTGAGTATGTACATCTTACCATCTTGTAAAAGTTGAGTTTCTTATCATAATGATGTTTGGCTCTAACACATATCAAATGTTAAAACTGGCTATAACTTGCTATAGACAATACAATAAACGGAAGCCTAATGAAACTAAAAAGCTTTGAAAGAAAGAGTCGATGAAACTATATATGTGATGGTGTCAAATCCTGAAATCTTCGATCATGTAGCTTGAACGATACATGTAATGGCTCATTGTATGTAGTACTATATCCAATTCCTCGTAGAGAATAATACAATTAGCAGCGTGAAAAAAGGGTGGTGTGTGTGTTTTTTCTCACCCTAATCTGGCCACCATCATACACAACCGTCCCTACCTTTTTTTCCATCTTGGAACCCTATAACATCTTTTGTGTTTAGAGATTCAGGGAGATTGATCCTTTTGATTAATCTTTCTAATTGTTATTCGAAGTCCTTCATTAGGGTTTTGATTGTATGCGTGCCACCAAAAACCTATCATTCTTAAAGTCGTTTTCTTGTTCTTAAATCCTTAAATCGTTTCATGTATGATTTGATTTAGGGTTTTTGCAACCTGATTCGTATCTTCTTCTTGTTTTTGGTGGGTTAATTGGATCGGGCCATGGCCTTTTGTTTGATTGAAACCCTAAGGTTTAGGGTTTTGATTTATGTTGCTGCGATCTTAGATCCTACTTGATCTAGGGTTTGTGTGGTGGTTCTGTCGATATGGTATTAACTCGATGATAAGTGCTTAATTACACATATCTTTTACCTCTAAAAACGAGCTTAAATGACCAAAAACAGACAAAAACTGCCAAATATATGTTTGTTTTGCATTTGTATTGTGCAGGAAGTGGATATCAACAAAAAGACAGAAAACCAAGCCAAAATGACAAAACTGAGCATGGAATGGAAAAGACTGTGCAAAATCAAGGCCAAAGTCCAAAAATGCCATATGTTTCACTTATATGCAATATTTAATTGCATACAGTGATCACTTTTCCTTCTTCTTTTGATAATCAAGTTCGAACGCATCCTATTAGGAATTCGAATTGGTTTTCAAGTCTACATCTAACACTAGTTGTTTTAGTAATCGTGAAGTAACGACTAGCATCGTGACGTACTTGTTCGACGTGTTGTGTGAGCAACCATAGAGGTGGTAGTTTAACCACTTTGTTTCATAACACTTGCTGGTGTCTTCGAGGGTTAGTTTTCTTGTTTACCCTATTGTTTATTTATTGTGTGTTAATCATATGCATCAAACTAGATTCTTATCCGCTGCGTACTCGTGGCTGTTAATGGTTAACAGTTTATTTAAGTGCTTGTATACGCTATCTTCTTGCTGATTTGTCGTTGTTTATCAAGAATAGATTAGGATTTTGCTGGTACAAGCTGTTCGTGGATGTTGGGTGATGAAAAAGGTGTTGTTGGTCCTTTTTCCTTATCGTTATCATATGGTCTACTGTTTCGTAATATTATTATTCTATGGAGTATTTGACTAGACGTGTGACTGACGTGAGGAAACTCTAACAGTAGGGTGCGTGGTGATATTGCTTGCTGCATTTGGAATTGCAGGCGTTCAGCCCTGCTTGCATGAATCGAAACCTGTTTTTAGGGTGTTTGGTTTGCATTTAGTTGTACGTTGCGGTCTCTTGGGTTATGCCTAATTGCTGATTAACGTTGGAAGTTGCTGATGTGATTCTTGGAATCTATTGGCATGGTTCGAACTATGTCCTATGATTTAGGACAATCCAACCGAGCTTAATGGAAAATGGGTTTGGGTCCTATTATACATTTACTACTTAGGGGTTGGATGAGAAGTATCCGGGATTATGATTTAGGATAATCTCTTGGTTTGTCCTTTTGGAAGTTAGCTTGCGAAGGCTATTTGGAAGACGCTGCTGAAAAAATAGCATTGACTATGCTTATTATTCGTCTCTTGCTTAATATCTTCGGATTTAACATATTCTTGTGTTAACCATTGAGGAGACGGTGTCCAGGAGCTTTGGTTGCCATTTCGATGGTTGGGTCTAGAAAGTTGTTTTTTTACTTCTTTCTTTGTTAGTTATAAGAATGGGTGTGTCATTCTTATTTAGTGATTTGGTTAGTAGCTTGTTGAAGCATGTTCATGAGTTTGGTTTTGTCAATCTCATGTTGTTGCTCATGTAACGGCCGGGGTGTAGGACTTCACCTACACCTTTTGTACTTAAACGCTTTTTGGTGTAATACATTTACCGGGGAAACCCTTTACCAAAAAAATATATATATATATATATCAAATTCCTCGTCCATATTGACTGCGTTGGGATTTATGTTATGGGGAAGGAACTAATCAAAATTTCAAATCAAAGAGGCAACTATATATTAGTAAGATCGTCTTTAAGGCCATTGATTCTCCGGGACAAATTCTTCTTCCCAATACAATTGGTAAAAATCAAAGTCCTTCCTTTTGTAACTTGTCTCTGCCCATAAATCTTTCGGGTTTGAAGCTAAATGCAGCATCCCACATGTCAGGATCATGACTAATACCCCAAACGTTAACTATAATTTGACTATCTTTTGAAATGGTGTAGCCCATCACCTCGCATGTTTGCATAGCTTTACGCGGAACAAGAAATGGTCCTCGAGGGTGAAATCTTAATGTCTTGGGCCATATTTATCGTCTAATAGAACCTTATCCCTTTTCTCCTTCTTCTTATCACTACTCACATCATGAATTTCCATCACATATTCCACACAATACCCCATCAATCCTCAACGTAATAGCAGGATTCTCTTTATAGTTAACGATATGCACATGATCAGAAGGTATGTTTCTTAAGCTTAATTTTGTGTATGCAACTAAAACAAATGAAAGAACAGCTATGTTGATGGTCACAATAGTTCAGTTTAATTTAAATCTGCTCTTAAATCCCATGTGCTAATTCTTTGTAGTTAACTATATTCACACTTTCCAAAATTGTAAAAAGTTCAATCAAGTCCAAACCACTTAAATTAACATTACGCATAACATTTCGAGAAGTATAAAGAACGAAACACAAGGACTTTAGTCATCAAATGATCAACAAATCAGTTTGAAATGACTTGGACATAGACAGTTTACAAACACAAAATCATCCATAGAAATTATCAAGTACATCAATCACAATGTGATCACACTATCAAACAAGACACTGAGGATTTCTGAAATATCTTTCTCTTCTTCCTCTGTCTCTCTATCTTCCACGCTATAAACTTCCTCGATCTCTCTCTTTTCCTGCAATTGAATTAGGAATTTATAAAAGAAGAAATAGATAATAACTTCCCAATTGGGTACAATGTATAGAATAACGGACAATTAAGTCCCAAGTCTGCTAAAGAAAATGATAATATATAACAAAGTTTTGTGCTGTTGGTTCCTGGGATAAGACTTATTTCTACGTGTTCAGGATCTTTATTAAACTTCTAATGATTGGCTCCTCATAAGCATCCAGTGTTGGAGCTCTCATTCAACAACATTGGCAAAGTATGTATGATAAAATGATTGGAAACTAACTTTACCCAAATAAAAATTATTGGGAACTAAGATCGATTTAGAAAATTTGACAGAATTCGCCTCATAATGTACCCTCTGTTGAAAAAAGACTTCATACGTGCACTCTTTGTATAACGACGCTCCCTTTTTCAACGTGCAACAAATGTTCCGAAAATAGCTCTGATGTTGACCATTTACACTCTTTTCATTCTGATCACAACCTCGATATCTGTATTCTTTGGGAGCGTAATTATACAAAGAGAGCACTAGGGTTTATTTGAGAGAGGGGCACTAATGAGGCGTATCCTGGCAAATTTCCATATACAGTATTTTCATATTGACTGAGTGATCAGACATAAAATATCTTAAAATAACAAATAATTAGAACCGACCTTACAATCCGCTTCCATGAGTCATTTATCAGAAATACAAATAATAATTATAATAAAACAATTTTTAGGGATACAAAACAAATATGATACATATTGAGTCACTGATAAGAGATATGGTGTATTTTCAGGAATAGGGGAAATTTAAAGTAATATATGTTATAAGCAGAGCTCACCTTAACACTCCCCACTTTAAGAGTGCTCGTCATTCTTAGCGCGACTTGGTCTCCCCATTATTCTCTGTGAGGTCTGGTCTCCCATTTATATTAAGATAAGGGGATACAAGGGTTTGCACAAATATAGGAGACTCAATAAATTCCGCATCCCTAGAAGGCCGTGTATTATCATCACAATAGTAAGTAGGTAATATGCTAGATTGAATACTATCCTTAAGCATATAGTGAATATCATGATCCTTAATCTCACAATCATTTGGCAAGAGTTCCCAAGAATTATAGTTTTTCATAACCCAGATGCCATAGGGGAGACCATCGTCACGACGCTTGTGAAATATGCATAGACGGCCTTTGATAATCCCGAGTGTGCTACGAAAACTCCAAACATATCCCGCGTCATTAGGTTGGGGGATTTCTCTAAATTCCTCTCTAGCTAAATCAAAAGACACAAGTAATACCTTGTTGTGAGTGGTATGAATAGCATCAAACCAAAACCAGTGAAGTGCCCCATTGAATAAGATACCAGGCTTGGCCAGCGCACCATCATGAAACCTATAATTGACTTGTCCAAAATGCTTCCAAATATTTGATTTCAAAGATAATACATGAACACGGGCCCTATGAGTACCTTTGGTGATGGCCATAAAAACATTGTAATCATCTTCGCATGAATTATAGCCAAAGCCTAAACATAGCTGAGACGAGACACCTTCAGGAAATTTTGGTGGATTTTCAAATACTCTAAACACTCTGGTCAAAGGATTGGTTACACAAATTCGATGTTGCGAAAATAAGCCTACAAGGCCATTGGAAGAACCAGCAAGAAACCACTTATTGTAGTCCCGCCACTGTACAGGTACTGAGGACCAACATAAACACCTTGATACCCATGGATTAATCATAGCGATCCTTGTACTTGTATTGTACTCCTCTTTATTGCAAATAAATTTACTATGTGTTTTAACAAAAGGAGTTGATATCAAAGAATACCATGACTTACAAACGCTTTTGCATCGGAGAAGATCTGTCACAAGACATCTTGAGAGGATGGCCTCGACAACATCAAACATAACCATCTCTGTGGCCCTTGATCAGTTGATCTAAGAGAGGGTTGCCATCTATATATATAAGCGTATGGTCAGCCCAACCCATGCAATGTGTATTCTCCCAACTCAATCCCACTTTCTCACATCCACGTTTTCCTTTGTTCTCTTATCTATTTTTGGCATAATGTTTTTCATGCATTAATACTAAATATTGTGAATTTAAGGGTAATGCATAACTTGTTTTATTCTTTTACTTTTGGAGTTAAAGCAAATCGGTAAGTATTAAAGTTGACATCAATGTACAATCAAAATTATCAGAAAACCCAATAAACCAATTATAGTTATTCATTTTTTCATCAAAATAAAAAATAAGAACTTTTTACCTCTTTTTTTTTTTAAAATATCTTGCAAACGGTAAATCGTCAAGCGACAAAAAATTTGTATCTTTCAGGCACTTCGATATATTTTCGAATAACTTTTTTCGGTTTTTCTTATACGTCTTAAAAAACACATGTGATTTTATAAAATCCATATGATTTGTGATACAAAATCACATGTAATTTTTTAGACGTAACTGAAAAATAATCGAAATTTTTTTTGTCGAATCCTCTATAGAAAGATGATTTAATTCTCATCGTGATAGTTTGATTCGTTTTCCGTAACGATTAACAGTTTGTGAGATATTTAATTTTAACTAACGAGATGAAATTCGGTTTTCTAATCTAATGAAAAAATGAATTACTAGGATTGGTTCATTAGATTTTTAATAAATATTGGGTGTAGATTGAAATTCTTTCATATGTATTACTGCGTATATCACTACTGTTTCTTTTATATATAATTTAAATCCAACATATTTTTTATTTAAGCCCATCATATTGTTTCTATCAAATTAATTAGACCATCTATACTTTTAAGAATTACATCCAAATTCGAATCAATTTGGACAGGTGGGTAGCAACTAAAGAAAAACAAGTTTAGCATATAAGTAAAGTATCTAATAGTAACAAATATATAAGAGTGTAAAATGATTTACGTGCGGATAAAAATCATCCACTTATAACGCATGATGGTGGGTATGGTGGTAGATAGTGGTGATGGCGGCGGTGATGGTGGGTATGGTGGTAACGGAAGTGGTGGGTGTTTGGAGGTTGAAAAAGGGTATAGAAGTTAGAGAATAGTGTTGTTTGGATGTGGATAAAAATAGATGTCAAAAGCGTGTTCGGAAAAAAAATGTTGAAAGGACTAAAATGCCCTTGCACTTAATGAGATTTTTAACAATCATTAGTGTTTTGAACCCACGGGGAAGCAAAATCGCACATTGTGGATTAATGGGAACCCTAGACGAAAGAAAGACGATATCAGCAAATCTACAATCGACCTCAAGTTTGAGCACTAACGTTATAATTTACCCTTTTCGTTATCTAATTTTGTATTTTTTAGAATTAGACATTTTGTATACATATGTTTACATGCTTTTCGTACTAAATAAGAAATTTGAGTATAGTGGAACCAAAATATAAATTAGGTAAAACTATATTAATTTTTTATATCTTGTTATTAATTGATATGATCCTGCATATGATTATAATTAATTAGTTTATTTAGTTTCCTTTATTATATTAGTCAATAATTCTTAGTCAATAAATCTTAGAAAACAAGTTAAGTCTAGGACATATGTCATTATAAATAGGGGATTAAGATTGTATTCTTATTATGTGGAATGAATATTAAGTATTGTTTTGTTTATTAATGGAGGGTCGGTATATCTCATTAATATAAACCATCGGGGGTCAGTTTATCCCATCAACATAAACCATCTATCTTGTTCATTTTCTTTTTTTATTCTATTATCGATCCGGTTCGTATTAATTGGTATCAGAGTTGTTTCGATTCTAGGGTTTCAAAAAAAACTACTGTTCACCAAAACACTATTCATCCGAATCACTATTCACATCAAGAAATTCATGTTCATCCGAATCACTTTTCACCACCAGAAAATTATCCTGTTTATAAGAAGGAATGGAAGTACAGAGCTTTGAAGAAGGGTTGTTAATTAAGGTCGAAGAGATGGTGAAACGGTTGCAATCCACTTTTTTGTTGCACCACTCTAAACTGGAGGAATCTTTGAGACGGGGGCGTCAAAATATCACATTGGCGTCTAAAAAGTTTCATAGATCGATAAAAGCAGCAATAAAGGAAGAGATTAATCAAGAGGGACACGTCGAGTTTTTGGGGGGTCTAATTAAATCAACGGATTCCTAACATAAAGGTCAAGGCAAGGCTGTTTTGGAATACGTTTGTTGTTGCAAGTGTCCAAACCAGAAAACCTAGAAAGCTAGATACCTCATTGGGTACTGGATCTGAAAGATTTGGATGTCAAGAACAATTACATGTGTGCATAAGAAAACTCAAAAAGATACTGCAGGACTACTACATGCACTTAAAGCACACAATAGGGATACAACAAAGAACATGGGATCCCGGAATCATGTGAGGCAAGATTATGGAGCAACACCTTGAGGACAAGGTGTTTTTGAGGGCGGGAGTATTGATATGATCCTGCATATGATTATAATTAATTAGTTTGTTTAGTTTCCTTTATTATATTAGTCAATAATTCTTAGTCAATAAATCTTAGTCAACAAGTTAATCTAGGACATTTTTCATTATAAATAGGGGATCATGATTGTATTCTTATTATGTGGAATGAACATTAAGTATTTTTTTGTTTATTAATGGGGGGTCGGTTTATCTTATTAATATAAACCATCCGGTGGTCGGTTTATCCCATCAACATAAACCATCTATCTTGTTTATTTTCTTCTTTTTATTCTATTATCGATCCGGTTCGTATCATTAATATTCTTATACCAAGTAAGCAAGTCGAGTCATTATTTAACCAAGCCTAAGCTCGAGCGTCAATATACAGTTTGGCTCGAGTTGAGTTTCAAACTTGACACTTCTCGACTCAGCTCAACTTAATTACACTCTTACCAAGGTGGTCCGCCCCTGATCATGACAATGTTTAGCTATAACATATATCAAAACATAAGAAACTAGTGACAATTGATCAAACCAAGTATGTAATGTTAAATCATAAGCTCCTAGATCATTAAGCTTGAACATGACATGTAATGGCTCTTTCTTATGTAGTACTATATCTAGTTCCTCATCTATGTTAATTTCCTTAGGATTCATGTTATCCGGAAGGAACCAATCAAAGTTACGAACCAAAGATGCAACTATTAGTAATATCGTCTTTGAAGCCATTGATTCCCCGGGACACATTCTTCTTCCCGATCCAAATGGTAAAAATTCAAAATCCTTCCCTTTGTAACTCATATTTGATCCCATAAATCTTTCAGGTTTGAAGCTAAATGGATCGTCCTAAATATTAGGATCATGACTAATTGCCCAAACGTTAACCATAATTTGGCTATCTTTTGGGATGGTGTAGCCCATCACCTCACATGTTTGCATAGCTTTACGCGATACAAGAAATGGTCCTGGAGGGTGCAATCTTAATGTTTCCTTATAACAAGCTTCTAGGTAGGAAAGACAAGCCAAATCTAAATCTTTAACTACTTTTCCGTGTATGTGTTGCGTGATTTCATCCTTAGCCTTTTGCATCGCATCTTGGTTTATAAGAAGCTCGGCCACAAGCCACTCAATGGTCAAAGTTGTCATTTTAGTTCCCGCAACAAATATCTCCTGAGAATGAAAAGGAGAAGTATAGACAAGTCAGAAAGTGTCCACGGTGGAATCACTAAATATCCTATGATAGAAATTGAGAGAATATAGTAATAAGTGAACAAAACTAGCATACCTGCATCAAAGGGTTAATTTGTTGATTTGTATATCCTTTGTGAATCAAAATATCAGTAAAATCTTTTGGTCCTGAGAAAATATATTCTCTACTTTGTTTCTTCTCAAGACTATCCTTCCATATAGAACCTAAATCTTGTTCTACGATGTGCATGATCTCCTAATACCAACCTTGTAAATCCCATTGACCCAATATCAAAAATATGTCTACTAATCGTGGCTTTGCAGCCAACTTAGTAAGTTTCCTAACGGATTCCATAATGCATGCACATATACCATTTCCTTTAAAGTCCGCAAGATCAATTGATAACGTTGTGTTGCCTATAACGTTTATAGCGGTCACAAACACGACATCCTTTATAAAAATATCTTCACCCTCCATTGATGCTAAGTACTCCACCATATCCGTAACCTTAGTCTCCCTCATCTTTGCACGCGATTCCAAAGCTTTACTTGAGAAAAGCTCTGATCCATATATATTTCGTAGAGTCCTCCAACCATCATCGCACTCTGATGTAAACACAAGGTTCATGTTATAAATTGTTGGTTTTTTGTTTCTAAAAAGTATTGATACATCCCGACCTGAAAGATCATGATCATGGGTCTTGAGGATCTCACAAGCCGCAACTAATGATGATGTTGGAAAAATTTAGTGGAAAATGTGTTTTCACTAACTTTGGACATAGATAATTATTAGTGAAAATAATTATTAAGTGTAAGGCCAGGTCGAGCTATTATATGTCCAAAATAAAGTTAGTGTGAATGAGATATCGAGTCTCAAAGAAGGGTAGTTGGAATGGAGGATAATGGTTATGAGTTTTGTTTGGTAACTGACGATTGAATTGTCCGTTATTATTTGTGTCAAAGGTTTATAACGGTAAATTAATAGGTCATCAATTGACAATTTAATTGGCTGTTATTAGTTGACTCAAAGGTTTATAACGGATAATTATGAGTCATTAATTGACATTGATACTCAAAGGTTTATAACGGATAATTAATGAGTTATTAATTGACATTGATTGCACTATTACACCATATGCATATGAAGGTGTATAAATAGATGGCAATCTCAACCATTCCAACACACACCGAAAAACACATAAGGGAAAAGCTCCATTAACAAGATTTTCCAGTAGTCTTTTCGATCAGAAGCACTCAGCTTTTCCGTAATCTTTCAGGCAAGTTGTCTAGTCCGGCTGTACAACAGCTTTGAACGTTGTACCCTGGGAGACAGACGGCGAATCTGTTTTAAGGGAAGCGTGTCCAACACGTGCCTCGTTCCACGATCTTTTACTGCTTTCTTCATTTATCGTTTATAGTGTCTGTCTTCTGCTTCTACCCTATTCGGTATGTTTTCTTTTATGTTATTTATTTTCTGTTAATTATTTATTAATTGAAATCTGATTTATTTTAATTAAAAGTGTACATGTTTCCCTACAATCTTAAAACAGATTCGGTGTAAACCGAATTAAAAACACTTTTGATAAATCAGATTAATATTATTAACAGATTTTATAAACTGTTTTCTGTCGAAACCAAGATTGAGTTTCTTTAGAAATCAGTTTTAATTAAACAGATTTTGAATTACAGATCTATAACGATTTTAAAAACAGTTGTTTAGATCAGTTTATTTTGAAACCAAGATTGAGTTTCTATCAAATTGATATATTTTGATCCAGTTGATTCATCGAAACCAAGCTTGAGTTTCTTTGAATTGGATTTAGTACAAGTTTATATAAACCAAGTCGAGTTTATTAGATATCAAGATTATTTTAACAGTTCTAAACTGTTCGTGTTTAAACACAAGTGTGAGCTTTGAGAATCTTGTGAATGTAATTGGTGCGCCAATTACCAACATAGTTGCTAATCATGCGGAAAAACCAGAAAAATTCAATGGGCAGAAATTTAAGAGGTGGTAACAGAAGATGTTCTTCTATCTCATAACTTTGAACCTTGCGCGGTTCTTAAATGAGACTGCACCTCAGGTGGAACCTCCTAAGGAAGGTAAACTTTCTAATGCACAGGCTGTGCAAGCTGTGGAAGCATGGAAACATTCAGACTTCTTGTGTCACAACTATGTTCTGAATGGTCTGGTGGGCTCTTTGTACAACGTGTATTGCAAAACCACGACTGCCAAAGAATTATGGGAGTCATTGGAACGCAAGCACAAAACAGAGGATGCTGGTACAAAGAAGTTCTATAGAAACCTTGTTGAGTTTCTTTAGAAGAGTGGATCTACTGAAACCTTGTTGAGTTTCGTTGTAGAAATAGATCATGTGAAACAGATCTATTAAGATCTTCTTAATGAAGATTGACAATATCATATTACATATCTGTTTTTGTTAAACATTATGTAATAGGTGATATTGGTTAATTGTTTAGTCGAAAGACTTCCTTTAAAGTGGTTTTGTATAACGGATCTTACAAAACATTAGTGTTTTAAACAAAAGTCGATTAAAATCGGTTTTGTTAAGAAACACTATGTGATTGAGCACGTTGTTAATAGTACCAAATTAGTTTTAAACTAATCATGGGACCTCGTATTAACAATATATATGGAATGTCACGAGTGACGTTAAAGGATCTGCTCCCGAACTTGTTAAAAAAGGAGGCCGATACTAAAGTTACGTGTACGGTAGATGCTTTGAAGCATTCAGAAACCTTATGTGCCATAACTATGCGTTATATGGCCTGAATGACATAAAAACTGAGGCCATGAGGGAATCTGACCTTAGGTAATGGTGGATTAGCACTTCGGTATCATGTCATGTATATGGTGATAAGAGTTTGATTATCTCTTTCTATGCAGCTGAGAATGGAGAGATTGAATTAACTTTTTATCATTGCAGTCTCTTACAAAATGATGTCTAATCTCTATGTGTTTTGTTTTAGAGTGTAAAACAGGATTCTTAATAATACATATAGTACTGTTATTGTCAATATTAATCATGGTGTGCATAAAATTATACCCATAATCTAGCATTTGATTCTGAATCCAGAGTACATGTCCACAACAACTAGTAACAGCCACATATTCAGCTTCAGTAGAGGAAGTGGCAACCACAGTTTGCTTCTTGCACTGCCATGATATTAATCTACACCCTAGGAACTGACAATCTCCTGTTGTAGACTTCCTATCTAAGCTTGCTCTAGCATAGTCACTATCAGAATATGCCACCAATTTAGGTTGGCCTTTTAGGTACCTAAAAATCCTTTTCACAGCATGTAAGTGTGAAACCTTAGGTGAGACTTGGAATCTGGCACATGCACATACTGTAAACATAATGTCTGGTCTAGATGATGTAAGATATATTAATGATCCAATCATTAACATGTAGAGATGAACATCAACATCATCACCATTTGAGTCCTTGAGCAAAAGCTTTTCTGTATCCATTGTGGTGCTAGCTGTCCTGACATCTGTGAAACTAAACTTCCTCAATATTTCAGCTACATGTTTATCCTGACTGATAAATATCCTATCTTCTTTCTGCTTTACATGCATCCCTAAGAAGAAAGTGAGTTCTCCCATAGAACTCATCTAAAACTTGTCATGCATCAGTTTCCCAAACTCAGTACACAACTCCTTCTTTGTAGAGCCAAAAATAATGTCATCAACATAGACCTGTACTAGTAATATATCCCCTTTTTGCTTCTTGATAAACAAGGTCTGATCTATCTTTCCTCTGTGAAACCCATTGTCCAAAAAATACTTGGCCAATGTTTCATACCAGGCTCTTGGAGCTTGATGCAAATCATAAAGTGCTTTCACCACCTTGTAGACTTTGTCTAGATAGTCAGGATCTTCAAACCCTGGAGGTTGACACACATATACCTCCTTTTCAATCCTACCATAAAGGAAAGCACTCTTCACATCCATCCGATACACCATAAATCCCATAAAGGAAGCATAGGCTAAGAACGGCCTGATTGCCTCAATTCTTGATACAGGAGCAAATTTTTTATCATAATCTATTCCTTCTTCTTGACTATGTCCCTGTGTAATCATCCTTGCTTTGTTCCGAATCACTATGCCTCTCTCATCTTTCTTGTTCCTAAAAACCCATTTTGTACCAATAGCCCTCTTACTCTTAGGCAAATCTACTAGTACCTAAACCTTGTGTAGTTTAAACTGTAGAAGCTCTTCCTGCATTGTTTCTACCCAAGCTGAGTCACTTAGAAATCTGGCAATCCTTTTGGGTTCTTCTTGGGATAGGAAACAAGCAAACAGACAAGTATGAAGGTCTTCATGAGTTTTCCCTTCATAAACAACACTAATAAACCCTTGTTCATTTGTAGTCTTTGTCATTTATCTTGTCTGTACACCAGACTGCATGTCACCAATCACATGATCAAGTGAATGATCTTTATGGATTTTTGTATTTCGAGTAGAAGGAACTAGATATGTGGTAGTAATGTTGCTCATATCCACTTCTGCTTCATCGCTAAAGAAATCAGCATGTGTGGCTTCAAGTGTAGCATGATCAGTATTAGCATTTGAACTGGTAGTATTAATACTTGGCCCAGCATTATTAATATCTTAAGAACTATTTTCAGTCCTCTCTTGATCATTAATTTCACTTTCTTTACTTACACCTTCATCATCCTTCTTTCCAGCATCACTAGAAGATTGTGGTTCATCATTACTAGAATTCTTTGAAGAAGAATCAAATAGTAAATCATCTTTCCACAGTGGCATCAAAATATAGTCTTGGCTAGATACTGTCTCCTTACAAGAATGACCTGCACTCTTTTTTACCTACAAAATCATTAGAGTTTGTACCTGCAACAACTGGCATATAATTCATTGATTTTATTAGAACATCAATATCAAACAGCCACTTTGGTCCATCACCTACAATAATAGGCTTATCCTTCAAGAACCTAACATGCAAGTTTTCTTCTACTTTCCTAGTTCTAATGTTGTATACCCTAAAAGCCTTACTATTTAATGAGTATCCAATAAAGAATCCTTCATCTGACTTTCCATCAAACTTGCCTAAATAATCTAAGGTATTAAGAATGGTAACATGACACCCAAATGGTCTCATGAAGCTTAGAGCAGATGTTCTACCTCTAAATAGTTCATAAGGGGTCTTGTTATGAGGCTTAACTACTAATACCTTATTCTGCACATAGCAAGCAGTATTAACTGCTTTAGCCCAAAATGTAGTAGGTAACTTAGAGTCAGCTAGTTCTAGCAGCCTCAATTAGTGTCTTATTTTTCCTCTCAGCAACACCATTTTGCTGAGGAGTTTTAGCTACACTAAATTCCTTCTTAATGCCTTTCTTTTCACAAAACTCACTCATAACTCTATTTTTGAATTCTGTTCCATTGTCACATCTGATTATATTTACTTTCTTATCAACTAGATTTTCTATCTAAGTTATAAAGCTCTTAAGAATGCCACTAGTCTCATCCTTATATGCTAAAAAGAAAATCCAAGTAAATCTGCTATAATCATCAGTGACAACTAGACAATATTTCTTATTCATTAAGCTGCTCACAAAAGTTGGACCAAACAAGTCCATATGCAACATGAATAAAGGCTGAGTAATTGAGTTCTGAATCTTGGACTAACAAGAGGCTATGTGTTGCTTTCCCTTAAGGCAAGCAACACAAGTTTGGTCATTTTCAAAACATTTATAGGTAAACCTCTCACAAGATTTTCCTTAACAAGTTTATTAATAGTTTTAAAATTTACATTACCTAGCCTCCTATGCCATAACATTGATTCATCAAGTGTGGCCTTTGCAACAAGACAAGTTAAACTATCTTTAGGAACAATATTATTTATATCAACACTTTACATATTATTCTTTCTAGGAACTTTAAGTAAAACTTGACTAAAGCTAGGAGACATAACAAAACATCCAGTGTCAGTAAAAAGAATACTGTTTTTTTGGTCACACATCTGTGAAACACTAAAGAGGTTAAACTGTAACTCCTTGACAAAGTACACATCCTCAAAATCAAGTTAACCAGTTTTAAGAGTTCCTTTACCAGTAATTTTCCTTCCTTTGGCTCCTCCCCCAAAGGTAACATATCCTCCATTAAATTCCTTAAAGCCTGAGAGATAAGACATGTTCCATGTCATGTGCCTTGAGCATCCACTGTCAACATAGCCTTGATCTTCTTTTTGTGGTTGACCCTGCATATAAAAATAAGGAAATTAGTTTCCTTTGGGGACCCAAGCCATCACTGACTTGGATCTGCCTCGTGCATCAACATAATTATGTAGGTCTTCAAACCCAACATGCTGAGGCTTTAACAGCATTAACCTGATTTTCCCTGACAGCATTAACTACTATTGTATTTGGCCTAGCAGTATAAAATTTTCCCTTAGCAGTATTAACTTTTTGATTAAATTTTTGTTAGTTAATGATGTTCTTATTTGATAGGGCCTCTTTACAGTTGATTGTGTTGATTTAAATAAATACGACATTGGTCTAGCACTATAAACTGTAGTTTTGGGATGAGTAGTATTAACTGGCTTAGCAGTATTAAGTAATCTAAGGCCAGTTTTTATTAAAACTGCTCTTGGAACCATGTTACTTTGAGCACTAGGGTGAGCCTTTTGAGTAGAATAATTGTAATTCACCATTATATAATTATTCCCAGATATCACCCTTTCCCTTTGATGGTAATTGTAGTTAGCCTGCACATGGTCAAAACTTCCACATACAAAACAAGCTTTATTGTACATCACAAAGTCACTTCCTAGCTGTTGGGACTTTTGATTATTCTAGTTTCTTTGATTTCCCCTAGGACTTTGTGACCTGTACATTTCAGCATACTTAACTGGTTTTTCTTGTTGTTTAGGTCTAACAAATTCTATCTTAGCAGCAGTAGGAAAAACAGTTTTCTTTTCTAACTTATCATCTGAAACCAACTCCTTAACCAATGGTGCATCAGGAGATTCCCTAATCTTATTAGAAATATCTTTACTAACACTCTTACTAGTCTTAGGTCCATATCCTTCAAACTCAGGCTGTTGAAATTTTTCTGGACCAGAGTTAGACAAATCAAGCTTTGGGGGTGAAAATAACCCTGTATTGGGAGGTAGAACAGCATTATAACTTACAAATCCCACACCCTTTCTACTTTTATCAGGTATCTGACTCCTTATTAATTTGTCTACACTCTTAGAAGCATTATCAAAATTTTCAATTTTAAGTTGATTGCTTTCTTTTTCTTGCTTAAATTTTTCTAACTCACTACTAATTTCTGAGTCTTTATATGAGATATCTCTTTTTAGAACAACAAGTTGCTCACAAAAAATAACCTTTTTCTTTTTGTAAAAGACAAGTTGCTCTTCTACAGATGTTAATCCTCTTTTATAAGTAGCTAGATTGAACTCAGATTTATTAAACTCTATTCTTAAATCATCAAGTTGAGTTTTAAGAGTTTCAAAGCTTTTTAGACAGGTGTTTGGACAAGTTTTGTCATTATATACCTCAGAGTCTGAAAAATCCATAAGAGCCATGTTTCTAAGGACTTTATCATCTGCCATATAGCTCCAATCAAAACCAGCTCCATCAATAGCCACCATGGATTTGAAAGAAGTTTTTTCCATATTAATAGTCCTTCTAGAGATGTCTTGATTCCTGTTCCTGCTATCTTGGTTCCTAGCTCCTCTGCACTCCCTTGCAAAGTGTCCCAACTTGTGGCAGTTGAAACACTTCCTCTTGGACTTGACATATCCAACTGTGTCACTCACATTGATAGTGATCTTTCTACCAGTTATATAGAAAAACCTTCTTGTCCTCATGCTTAGCAATGCTAATTTCTAGTTCAAATCTATCTCTTCTAAGTCATCTACATGGATTTGTTCAAGGTCCTCATGTACAAGATGAGACCCATTTGGTTGACTGGCCAAAAATGCATAAACAGTGGTATCACTTAAATTAGCAGTACTAATTTGAGTACTAGCAATGCTAACTTGAGTGCTAGCAGGGCTGACTTGAGTGTTATTAGTACTAACTTCATAAGCAGTGTTAACTTCATTAGTACTGCTAGGAGATGACACAAAGGCCATGTTCTGAGAACTTGAGCTTGAGCTTGTAGTTCCTTTAACATCTTATTCAACAATCTTGAAATTGTTGTAGAGATCATCAAAGCTCATTGTGTCTAGATCAGATTTATTCCTCCAAACCACAACATGAGTATTCCACTCAAAAGGCAGACTTCTTAATAATTTCAAATTAACTGACTTACAATCTTCTAAAGCCTATTAAAAATAGAGTTAAGAGACTCTGTGCTTAGAGCACTAAAGTTCTCATACATCTTCTTTAGAAGAGTCTTATGAGTCTTCTTTGTGGCTTCTTTGTGGCTTCATTACCACCAAATCTTGTTTGTATAGCAGCAAACAAAGTCTTAGCATCCTTGTACTGATTAAATGCCAGTATATGTTCATTTGGAAGTGTCATTAGTAACATACTTCTTGCCTTCACATCATTCTTCTTTTGAACCTTTTCTTCAGTAGTTACAGGACCTGGTATTAGTGTAGTTGTGGAACCATCAGCATTTGTTGTTGTTTGAGCTGCTGGTTTGAATGAGTTTCCATTCTCTATGACATCCTCTAGAGCATAGTATTGAACTTGAAAATATTGCTCAATCCTTAGCTTCCACATTTCATATTCACCCTATTTAAGAATGGACAATTTTACAGTAGTATTGGTTTGAGCAGTTTCTAGATCCATCTCTTCTTTGAGAGTAAGGAATTCTTCTTGTTAGTTTCTTCTAGATCAAAGTTTCAGAACACAAGCTCTGATACCACTTGTTGATCCCAACTCAAGATCTATTCCATGGCTTGTAAAGGTTAAGTTACTTTGGATAAATCCAAAATAACTATGGTAGAAACTTTATGAATATTAAAGAGTATGCGGAATATACTCTTTAATACTTTGAAGAATATTAATGAAACAGTAAACTGTATGAATAATGATATCACTGAAAAACTCCAATATTATTATCAATAATACGAGTACTCTGTGTAGTACTAGGGTTTACAACCTTGAAGCTATATATCAAAAACGTCTATGAATGTGTTTAACACCATAACCTAGGATCTCCTTTTATACACTAAGGGGTCCTTTACAAGATAACTACAAATCTTCTATAATTCTAATCATATATGTATCTTTCTAACTATATAGAATATACTCTGAATAAGTCAATACAAATCTCTTGACATGACTTTATCACTTTAGAAGTCTTAATCTTTATGCAGTGGTTTTAAGTTAGCACAGGTAGTACTAACTTACTCTAGCAGTACAAACTGGTTAGTACTGGCAGTTGTAACTTGAGCAGTACTAACTCTTGGCTTGGCAGTGCTAAGTATAAAGATATTTAATTCCCAACAAGAATCCTTACAATGTCACTTACACCTTTTTAATGGTACAAAGATAAATACCGGATTCTTTACAAAGTAGAATCGAACCTTCATCCACCTATCCTTTATATGCTACAAATCATATAAAGGACTTGACATTGTGCCCATTTTATAAGAAAACCAAAATACATAACCATTCACTTCTTATAAGTATTACTAAATGAAACTAGATTTAATTATCTTCGAAACACCGGGTGACACTCCTTCTAACTCCTTATGGTTTGGTTTTTATGAATAAAACAATATTGACCTAAAACTGCAGATATGGATACACCATATCCATAAAAAGGATATTTCGTATCCACTTTAAACCTTAAATACGCCGTATCCATACTTTGGACACGCCGTATTGAGCCACCAGACCCAGAACCTGCATAAACATGTGCAGAATTACCCTTTTTGACCCAAAACACAACTTCCAGAACTCGATACTTCACAAGACATTCCAGAAACCATAAATACATTATAATACATCATTATCATAGCGTTTGTGGTCTTAACGACCCATGAAAACATTCTTTACCATTCGATGGGTGTTTTGCCAAACACCTCTTTTTACCCATTTCACATTCTTCCTTTGACCCAATTGTATACCTTTTTACCCAAAACCAATACAAAAGACCTTGACACTTAACAATAACGTTTAGATACCATTTCATGTTACTTTTGGGGCTTAACATCGTTTTGATCTCGGTATCTAATACTAAGCTCTAAACATAAACCAACACTTCTAGTCCTTGCTTCCAATATCTAAGCCTTTATCCGGGGTCGTGCACCTACAAAATGTTAAACAACTAAACTGTAAGCACGAGGCTTAGTAAGTAAATGGAAATAACATGTTATTATACATCATTCATCACATAAGCATCATTCTCATTGGTTATTAATCCACAAGACCACATTTCATCATTATTAGCACATTACACTTAAAACACATTACATCAAATCATACAAAATCATTACATACCTTAAATGGGTCAATTTAGGCTTAACCACAACCTTGGCTAGTTTGCTAAACTAGCCTCTAATCTACTTCTTAGTCCAAGCTTCTAACCAAGACTTCCTAAACCTTTATTACATCAACCACACAACACATATAATGATAAAATCATATAATAGCACATTATAACCGGTTTACTTACCTTGAATCCAAATCAATAAACATAAGCATTATCACCATCATCTTCTTCAAAACCTTTTTCACATAAAGGCAATTCAATAACAAGGTTACATTACCCATAATTACTTAAGTTCCAATTTCCTTAATCATCATATGATCATATCTTGATCATATGATGAAGACTTCCAATTACTTTACATTATCATCAATTAACCTTAACCCATAATCATAAATACCTTAATTCTTGCTTTAGAAACATAATTACCCAAAACCCCCAATTATGTACTTAAAACCTCTAACTTCTTAATTAACAATTAAATACTAAATGAGATACTTACTTGATAGGGACATTAGCTAGGACTTAACCCTTCTTATAGAAGTATAATATTCATTAAATTAATCATCAAACCTTAAGCTTATGGTTTCCCTCCTCTTTTCTTGTCTTGGGTCAACACAGACAACACCAACACACATGTTTGGAACATTTTGAAAAATGTCGATGTGGGTGGAAGTTTACCACTTTGGCAACTATGGTCCCGCAAGTCCTATTTTCTCTTATTTTGGTCAACTTAACAAATACGCCATATCCATTCCCTTGGATACGCTGTATTCATGCTAGACTACCAATACTCCGTATTCATACTTTTGAATATGCCAGATCCACTTATTATATCAATACGCCATATTCATCTTTACCAATATGCCGTATTGGTTTTGTCAAACATATACTTAAGTCCCTTTGGCACATTTAGACTATTAAAGTCATAGTCAAACTAACCTAGTAGCCTTTTCGTAATTAAATACTTAAAACCCGGTTTTGGGGTGTTACAATTCTCTCCTCCTTACTAAATTTTGTCCCCAAAATCTCTTCGTCTATTATTAATCAAAACTTGGTTGCATTGACCTGACATTACATCTTAACATTCTCAAACATATACTTGACTAGTTACATCGACCTACGTGGTTTTGCAACTCTAGCCATTCCATTATACCTCTAATTATCCTTAACACACTCTACTTTACTCTTATTCCTATCATACTTACACTTTCTTTGATGACAAACGTCATTTAAGTGACATTTACCATTTTTTATTCCATCATTTTAGTAACTTTCTTTATATCATTACATTCCGTTTCATTTTCTTTTTTTATGTTTTCATCATGAACTACATGTCATTTGCAAAATTACATTACCTTGACTTGACGAAAGTCAATATTATCATATACTTTCTTACTTATCGTAACCATCTTAACATTTCTTTTTATCGCTTTTATTATAAAACTTTGCTTCCTTTACTTCTTTTAGTAAATTTTCCATCAATAACTATAAATCATTTAGAAAATTCAATACCTTTGACTTCATAATACAACTTAGCAATCACCATAGCCATTTTTTATATTGAAACCATGCCATAAGGCATATTTTATATCTCCAATTCAACTTTCATCCTTATTCCTATACTTTTAATGTTTTAGACTTAGCTTTCTCTTTAAAGTCTTTACTAAAGGTCGCACTCAAATTCTTATTTCGCCTATCTTAATTCCTATGACATCTAACTAATTTTAGGCCTTCCCCTTCTACTTCTTTAGTTCTTCTCATGTTATGCCAAGAACATATAAGCCCACTCATCTATACCACTTTATTTACATTGAGAAGCGTCCCAATCAATGCCAATAAGGAAGTATAAACTTATGGTTCGGTGATTCATAATTTCTTTATTTAAATTAAGAGGCGTCCCAATTCATTTAAATAATGAGACTATAAACCATCCTACTTATACACTTCCGACACAACACTCGAACTTACTTAAATCTTCATTACTTTCCATTCATCTCATATTGCTATCTCATTTACTTTTAATATCATCTTTTATAATCTTGGATCCAATCTCTTTAACTTTTCCCAAAGGAAACTTGGCTTTCTCCCCATAGGAATTCGCCCATTACCAATACCCTTGTGGTATCATTAACATTCTTAGGCTATCTCGAAGGATACCATCACATTAGGCTATCCCGAAGGATACCATCACATTAAGTTATCCTGAAGGATACCATCACATTAGGCTATCCCGAAGGATACCATCACATTAATCATTGGATCCAAACTAAATTTAAATTAATCATTCTTTACCCCTTTTCATTGATTACGTACTTTTCTAATCATATCCTTTTTTCATTTCCATTGGTATTGCTTTAAGCAATTCTAACTCACATTTTATCATCTTACTTTATATTTCACAAGATCTAAATCATGTAGTACATATACATGTACATTTTCACATTTCTTTTATCATTCTCTTATATTACATATGCATATGCATCTCTTGTTTTCTTGTCAACTCTACGTTGATCTCTTGATCAACTTTTATACAAATCTATCCTTTACTTCATTAAACTCTTTCATGTATATAAACTTCATTCTTCATCATTCATTCATTTGATTTATTTTAAGGTATGCTCATTTATCCACTTTAGTTATCATACATGTCTTCACATATTTACATGATTCATTCATTCTTTATCATCTATTTAATACATTTAGCTTTATTCTTTATCATTCATTTAATACGTCTCATACTTATTTACGTCATACCATCACATTATACTTTATTACGTATTCTACATTATATGATTTTTTTATACTTCAACTCTTTATTGGTAATTCATATAAACACTTACTTCTTCATTAAGCAACTTTTTTCATAATTCAAACATCTTCACATTATCTAGCTCATACTTACATACTTTTATCATTACTTATTAAAATGCAATCCTATGCATTTATCTTAGCTCAAGCATTCCTTAAACTCATATCATAATATACATCTTACATCACTTATATATTTAAATAATCTACCATAGACTTCACATTACATAAGCTTATGCTTCTACGCTTAACACTTTTCCGATAGGAGTTATACGTCCTTAGCCGCATGCCTAATCCTTTAGTCTGTGGCAAAATAACATTTATAATTTCTCATAATCATTCCATGTCAATACATTATCATTCTATTGTCGCAAGCACGTAACTACCTTATAACTAAAGCATTCACATTCTTCGTTATTTAAACTTATGGCAACACATCTACGAGTGGTCTACGTTTAGGCATCCTATAATGGAATCCTACTTCTCTTAGACCAAAGCTCTGATACAAAGTTTAAACGCCTCTTTTCATACTCACAATTTTGACCATAAATAAAAACTTTTTCGCGGAAATGACTTGACCTTGTACCCCTTTTATGAGAAAACCAAAATACATAACCATTCAATTCTTATAAGTATTACTAAATGAAACTAGACTTAAGCATCTTCGAAACGGCGGGTGGCACGCCTTCTAACTCCTTACGGTTTGGTTTTTATGAATAAAACAAGACTGACGTAAAATTGCATATACGGATACGCCATATCCATAAAATGTAAACGCCGTATCCACTTTAAACCTTAAATATGCCGTACCATACTTTGGATACGCCGTACTGAACCAACAGACCCAGAACCTGCAGAAACATGTGCAGAATTACCCTTTTTGACCCAAAACACAACTTCCAGAACTCGATACTTCACAAGACATTCCAGAAACCATAAATACATTATAATACATCATTATCATAACGTTTGTGGTCCCAACGACCCATGAAAACATTCTTTACCATTCGATGGGTGTTTGGTCAAACACCCCCTTTTACCCATTTCACATTCTTCCTTTGACCCAATTGTATACCTTTTTACCCAAAACCAATACAAAAGACCTTGACACTTAACAATAACGTTTAGAAACTATTTCACGTTACTTTGGGGTTTCAACATTCTTTTGGGCTGTAAGCATAAACCAACACTTCTAGTCCTTGCTTCCAATATCTAGGCCTTTATCTGAGGTCTTACTTCTTCACATTGCACCTACAAAACATTAAACAACTAAACTGTAAGCACAAGGCTCAGTAAGTAAACGGCAATAACATGTTATTATACATCTTTCATCACATAAGCATCATTCTCATTCGTTATTAGTCCACAAGACCACCGTTCATCATTATTAGCACATTACACTTAAAACACATTACATCAAATCATACAAAATCATTACACACCTTAAATGGGTCAATTTAGGCTTAACCACAACCTTGGCTAGTTTGGTAAACTAGCCTCTAATCTACTTCTTAGTCCAAGCTTCTAACCAAGACATCTTAAACCTTCATTACATCAACCACATAACACATATAATGATAAAATCATATAATAGCACATTATAACCGGTTTACTTACCTTGAATCCAAATCAATAAACATAAGCATTATCACCATCATCTTTAAAAACTATTTTCACATAAAAGCAATATCAATAACAAGGGTTTACATAACCCATAATTTACTTAATTCCTATCCTTAATCATCATATGATCATATCTTGATCATATGATGAAGACTTCTAATTACTTTACGTTATCATTAATTAACCTTAACCCATAATCATAAACACCTTAATTTTTGCTTTAGAAACATAATTACCCACCCACTCCCCCCCCCAATTTAGGTACTTAAACCCTAACTTCTTAATTAACAATTTAATACTAATTGAGATACTTACTTGATAGAGACATTAGCTAGGACTTAACCCTTCTCATAGAAGTATAATCTTCATCAAATAAATCATCAAACCTCAAGCTTATGCTTTCCCTCCTCTTTTCTTATCTTGGGTCGACATAGACACAACACCAACACACATTCCTAGAACATTTTAGAAATTGTAGGAAGTTTCTAGATATTTAATGGGTGGAAGTTTGCCTCTTTAGAAACTATTGTCCCTCAAGTCCTATTTTCTCTTATTTTGGCCAACTTAACAAATACGTCGTATCCATTCCCATGGATACACCATATTCATGTTAGACTACCAATACTCCGTATTCATACTTCTAAATATGCCAGATCCACTTCTTATATCAATACGTCGTATTCATGTTTACCAATACGCCGTATTGGTTTTTTCAGACATATACTTAAGTCCCTTTGGCACAATTAGACTATTAAAGTCATAGTCAAACTAACCCAATGGCTTTTTCGTAATTAAATACTTAAAACCTGGTTTTGGGGTGTTACAAAAAAACCCCATGATGCTTACCCTCTAATAGGTGCTAAGCAACATTACAACAAAGATAGATTCGACCCTCCGAATCCTACCTAATGTATTACATTTTCCAAAATCTCTAAGCACTAATTCACTACCCTATAATCTATGATGATTGATGATGCTTGAAGATTAGTAGATGGATCCTCATGAGATGAGAGATACTTGCTCCAAGTGATACTTGATGCTTGATCCCGTATGCAAAGTCGAAAATACTTCTCCTATTAAGAATATTACCAAAACACTAAAAAGAAGAGAGACATGATCAATGATCAGATGTTAGCTGAATATGAGTGTGAATAATTAATCTAATTGATGCCTAAAACCAAAAAAATGACTTGGTATTTATAGGCTTGAAGTTTATTGTAGCCCGGTTTTGTCGGTTCCGTTACCTCAATGGAACCGGCCAGTGCAAAGGTATAGAATCGGCTAATACTATAGCCCGGTTCTTGGCGGTTCCATCTCTTCAATGGAACTAGCCAGTGCAACCGGAGGAAACCGGATAACTGATAACAAATCCGAATTTAGATTTTAAAAAATCTTTTCTAGATATGTTTTGAGGTCATGCATGATGTGTAAAATACTTTTCTTCTATAGAAAAGAGTATACTTTGTTAATATGTGTTTAGGTCTTATTTTGTATATTTTATTCTAAAAATGTAATTAAATGTTTTGTAAAATCTAACAAGGTAAATATGTAAAATATGATGTGTGAGGTGAATGAGATGATAGTTGAGTTAGAAAACTATTGGTTTAAAACTAGTAAACTTTATTTTCTACTTCCGATGATTTTATGTTTTGTTATCGACAAAACATAGATAGATCGTAAAATATAAATAAACGTTTTTACGATTTATTTGTATTAACATACAAGGAATCTAATTTAGAAGAAAATAAAAATCTCACTTAAAAGGATTAAAGTAAGTAGATCTAAGCTAAATTAAATTCAGAACCTACGCTATTCCCCAGCAGCGGCGCCAAAAACTTTGATGAGGTTGTGAAACTCACTTTGGTTTTACAACTCCCTAGGTAGTGCACCTAACCGCTGTAGTGTAGCATAGGAAAGAAACGGGGGTTGTTATCGTTCTCTAGGGGAATAGCACTGTGAAGGTCCAAACTAAACGTAACTAAGATCTAGGCAATTTGAAAGAAGATTATTTTTGTATTTTTATATTTTATGAAAGCAATTTAAATCTCGAGTTTTGAAGGTGGTTTGTTTTAAACTACTAATTAAACTAAATTAAACTAATGAAGATAAGGGGATTCATATGATAAGGGAGTAGTATTTACTTAATCATGCATGATCCTTGGTAAGCTTCACCTAACTCTATTGCTTTGTCACACTTGTGATGTATATCTAAGTATTTCCTAGATGCATGACGAATTACACGAAAACGCCGTCTACGATATAAATAACTAGAGCAACACACATGCAAGGTAATATGAAAACTATTACATGGCCCCTAGTCTAGATATACGCGCATTAAAACACTTAAAGAGGATCATCCACATACGGTAAGGTAGTATGAAGACTATTACCTATGAAATCATTTCTACATAATCATGTCTCTCTAGATCTTCGATACACATAAGTAACTAGGGTTCTAGAGACTAAACATGTACACACATTAACAAGAAGCAATAGAGTTAAGATCTACATACCAATTCACATGCAATTATAAGCAAAAACTTAAAAGATCTAGTTAACATGTTCAAGATAGAAGAAGCATAATTATATATCAAACAATAAGACATATTGGAAGATAAAGGATAAAAGGACTTCACTTACATTAAATCAAGCAATTAGGGATGGTATAGAAGGGTTGAGAAACCCTAAAATACTCCTAAAATCTGATACAAGTCGACCTCCCATGATTAAATCCTAATCCTCTATGATAATGTATATTGAAAACGTAAAATTCGAGTTTGTATATATAAAATTTGGACCGCGACGGCGCCACAATTTCTCAGACGCCATCACTAAGCTAGGGTTTCTAGGGCTTCATATTTGACGGCTAATCCAGACGACATCAGGAATAATCCAGACGACGTCACACTTCAATCCAGATGCTGTCAGAGCTTTTCCAGACGTGGTCTTCATGGTCTGGTCTTGAATTATCATCAATCATCATGCCCGTTAGCCATCTTGTCTGGTTTCTTTCAAAGTTAAGCCTAAGTCACGTGTATTTACTTCAAATGTCTTCCAAGTGCTAAAAATGCAAAAAAAACGATTAAGTGTATATTTTAGACATATTTGCATGATTAAAATGGTAAAATGACCCCGAAAAAGTGTACAAAATTACACCTCATCATTTAGTCTTTAGACTTAGACTCGTTACGTTGTTCGACTAAACTCTTAGCTAATACATCTTGAAGCATCCAAATCGTGTGTCAATCATACTCGGCTTGCTTTTTCATCATTCTGAATATTGTAACACCTTCATTTGAGTAGTTGTTTTTTCACCTCGTAAGCGTGTGATCATTGGCATAGCATTGTTAGCCGCAACAACAGATGCAATGCTAATTTATATTTCCAAAACAAAAACTGCAAATGAATACTATAAACTCTCAACTTCCAGAGAATATCTATCACTACCCACGACCCAACCCGCCACGATTCTGTTCATTTTACAACCTTGTTTAATCATAAACGCCAAACTACTTCAACATTTTTTTCATCCGTTCTGTCATTCAAGGATTGAAATTTTTTAAGCATTTATTGATGTAAAAGAGAATAAAATTATAACCTCGATTATCTCTCCTGATTCGCCCTCTTCTTTGCTCTTCACATTATGATCCTCATAAACACGTAAATTTCAATCATAACAATAAGCACGGAGACTATGTTACAAAATAACGGAACATTATTACCATGAGGATTAGTGCTACTCGACACCACATACTCAGTTCTCATAAGACAATGGGTCACTAGATAGATAAAGAGTTAAGATCAATATAGACCCAACATTTGTCATAGACCCAATAAACCAATCTTAGCCACTCATTTTTTTATCAAAAATAAAAAAAAAATCCATTTTCACCTTTTTTTTAAATAAAATATCTTACAAACGGTAAATCGTCACATGATAAAAAATACACCATCGCGACGAGTATTTTTTTATCTTTCAGTAGACGGGTGACACGATATACTTTCGAGAAACTTTTTTCGATTTTTTTTTCAGTCACGAATTGCGAAAATCATATATGATTCGTATAACGAATCATATATGATTCGTATAACGGATCATATATGATTTCATAAAATCATATATGATTTGTGATTCCGACAAACTTTTTTCAATTTTGAACAAACTTTTTTCAATTTTGTTTCGAGTCACGGAATTTGCGAAAATCATATATGATTCGTATGACGTATCATATAGTGAATGTACAACGAATCATATTTATGAATTTCATAAAATCATATAGATTATCATATCATATAATGATTTTATAAAATCGTATATTACTTCATAAAATCGTAAAAAAAGTTCGTCGAAAGTACATAGTGTCGCCCCTCTATAAAAAGATAATTTAATTCTCGTCGCGATGGTATGTTTTGTTTTGCGTAACGATTAACGGTGTGTGAGATATTTAATTTTTAAAAAAGAGGTGGAAAGCGAGTTTTTTTATTTTTATAAAAAAATGAGTGGCGTGGTTCATTGAGTCTATGACAAATGTTGGGTCTACATTGAACTTTTGGCGATAGATAAATAGTCGCTCTTGTACAACGCCGTTAGGGCTTTCAGATTTAAGCTTGTTTTTCAAGTCGCAAGAGAAAGACATGCCAGCATCAAGCGGTAAAAGAAAAAAAAATTTAAAAGTGACAGTAAAAAGTAAAAGCACACCTCATAATCAACATAGTGTGTTAGAATGAAAATATATTTGTCTTGAATTTCAACATCAGTGAATACCGTATCACTAATATCAAGAGTGTTGCTGCAAATCATCATCAGTACCTCTTACCCGATACAATCTTAACAATCAAACCTTTCTAGTACCATATTGTACAATGTGATTTAATGGATAGATACTATAATATTATTTAAAAGGCACGTAATTTTCAAACACACGCTCATATAAGGGAACTAATCTTGAAAAAGAGGATACACATTGGCCATGACTGCAAACCTAAAGGTTACCCCGCCAAGTGCAGACAATCTCCACTTTAAACTGAACCATTTAAACTCATCACAACCTCGTTAACATGATTGCAAACAACATCACACTGATTACAACTACAACGAATAATTCGTAAAACGTAAGCAACAACCATATGCCAATGGACTAACCGCAACATTTTTAAAAGCTTCCACCCACACATCATAAATGTGAAGTATATAAGCAGAGATAAGGGGAACCGATAAGGAAAACGAGGTATTCTCGTCCGTGGCTGCAAAACTAGTAGGATGTCCGCCCCCCGCCATCTCTTAACTTTAACGTAACCCATAGAGACTCATGCCAACCTATTATAACCAAATCGTCATGGTCAAAACAACAATTACTATTTACAAATTAACCATTCTCAAATTTTCACTCACACAAACAATGGTCGAACCATCTGTAACACAAACCATAAGGAAAAACCCCTAACAATCTCGAATTGCAAGAACTTTCACCCACACAAACACTGGTCGAAACTTGCGTAACACAACAATTTATGCTAAAGCCCCCAAATTTGAACCTGAATTCAAAACACACAGATTCAACATCTTATGAGAAAAATAGATTTAAAATTTAATGAAAGCGAATGAATAGGAAAATGTCTTAGTTTATAAGAAAGCTAATCGACAATCGAAAACCTGAATCTCATTTGGTTTTAGGCTTATGTTTTATAAGCTCACATTTTTGTGACTTATTTTAAAAAATTTCGGCTTATATAGGGTTCATTAAGTCATAACACACTTATATAAGCCAGAAAGTTTCAAAATAAGCAAAAAAAAAGTAAGCTCATGAAACATAGGCCCAACACTAAATAAGGCATAAGCTGGCTATAGCCGAAACAAACACCCCCTAAATCTGAAATTACCATAACTTTCAAAACGCCCTATCAAACAACAATATCTTCTACACCATGTTTTATTGCATATTTGTATTGAATTATTGAATACGACATAAAATAAATTAGATAGCAGAAAAGTTTGGGTTTACCTGTGCATTTTTAGACATTAAAACGCAAACCATTTATACACCCATCGGGAGTGAAACACATGTGGCACCTACATTTTTCGAGCGACATGCAAAACACCCAGACCACATAAAAACATAGATCTCAAATATGTGTTTTAGAGAGAGAGAGAGAAAGAGAGATGAAATAGATATGAGAGTGGATATGCATGCTTTGGTGATAGTAGGATTCAGAAAGAGTTGAGGGAGGAGAGAGTGAGAGAGACATGTATGATGTTACGCGTTGTTACTGAAGTGAGAGAGGATGTATCAGAAGTTGGTGTTTTTGGTTAGACCAGAGTCCATCAGGTTGAATTTGCTGAAAAGGTTTGTATATATATGTGAGGTGGACGGATCGGGTCGGTTCAGGTACGGAGCGGGACGGGTAAGGTTTGCATAATACTCCCTCCGTCCTAAAATTATTGTCCTCCAACAAAAAACACATAATTTAAGAAAAGTGTATTTATTACTGGTTTCTCTTTCTTACTTTTTAACAAAATAACAATTTTACCCTTAAGTAATTAATCAAAGTCTTCTTTTAAGTTTGTAATGATAATTTCAAACAAGGGTAATTTCCCTATATTTTTAGTAGTGGACAATTAAATTGGGACATCCCAAAAAGGAAACATGGACAATAAAATTAGGACGGACGGAGTATATGTGAGTTGGGTGGATCGGATCGGTTCGGGTATGGGTGGATATCCAGGCGGGTTCAGGTCGAAGTTCTTGTAACTTAAACAGTAAATTACATAAATGGTCCCTGTGCGTTGGACAAAATTGTGGAATTGGTTCCTTGCTGAAACTAATCACGGGCATGGTCCCTATAACTGTTTGCTTAAACTTTTTGGTCATTCAAGTATGTAAGTAATGTTACTTTTGGTCTTTCAGTTATTGTACTTTTGGTCCATCAAGTATGTATTTAATTTTTCTTTTGGCTTCTAAATTGTAAAAGCAGAGGGACCAAATATGTAGCAAACAGTGTTTCTAGGGCTCTTATTGGTGATTAGTATCAGTGAGGGACCAAATCATTAAACATAAACACATGAACCATTTACCTAATCATTCAACAAGCTATAACATGTTTGTTTAGCCATGAAAGAAAGGAACGTGAAAAAAGATGTTCATATACTTTGGTTTTGACTATCCCTTTTGTCAAAGTTAGGATTCATGTTTAATTTTATCCAATAAGAACAGATTTATTAAGAAGAAAAAATTAAATAAGAATAATGAGAAATGTTTGTAGCCACATATTTCAAATGCATCTTAATTTGTAAGTAAATCTGAAATGTGCGGTTGTGGTTAGTTCTTATTCTTCTCATTTTACTTTTATTTCTATTTTGATCCTTACATTTTGTCTAATATGTGAGATTTAAATATAGATATGTTTTGGGCTTGGATTGCAACTGGGTAGCATTTTAGTTTTGGGTTTTGATATATATTAGCGGAATTAGTTTGGTTATATCTATCACAGAATGGATCTAGTGAAAATAATTGTTTTAATGAGAAAAGTGAGAAAAATTTCTAGCAACATCTTTCAAATAAGAAAGAAGAAATAATAGGGAGATGCAACTATTTTTGTGCATGCATCTAAGACTTGTGATTATAGTTTCTGTAGGGAAACATGTACACTTTTAATTAAAATAAATCAGATTTCAATTAATAAATAATTAACAGAAAATAAATAACATAAAAGAAAACATACCGAATAGGGTAGAAGCAGAAGACAGACACTATAAACGATAAATGAAGAAAGCAGTAAAAGATCGTAGAACGAGGCACGTGTTGGACACGCTTTCCTTAAAACAGATTCGCCGTCTGTCTCCCAGGGTACAACGTTCAAAGCTGTGTACAGCCGGACTAGACAACTTGCCTGAAAGATTACGGAAAAGCTGAGTGCTTCTGATTGAAAAGACTACTGGAAAATCTTGTTAATGGAGCTTTTTCCTAATGTGTTTTTTGGTGTCTTGGAATGGTTGATATTGCCATCTATTCATACATATTTATATGCATATGGTGTAATGGTGCAATCAATGTCAATTAATACCTTAATAATGAGCTGCTATAAACCAAATCATAATAGCCAATTTAATTGTCAATTAATGACACATTAATTTGCAGTTATAAACCTTTGAAACAAATCATAACAGCCAATTTAATTGTCAATTAATGACACATTAATTTGTAGTTACTAAACGAGCTCGTAACTGACATTTAACCATTTTCCTCCATTCCAACTTTTCTTCTTTGAGACTCGATATCTCATTCACACTAACTCTGTTTTGGACATATAGTGGCTCGACCTGGCCTTACATTTAATAATTATATATGTCCAAAGTTAGTGAAAACACATTTTTCACTAAAAATTTTCTAACAACCCCCACATGAATGGAAATTGGTCGAAAACACTCGAAATTTTCGGCAAAATTTATGTGGTTGAGTCCTGCATAGGATAGGTAGGTGTGACCATTTAAACCTTCTCTTGTGAGATGCACTTAGCCTCCTAGATCTGAGTAGACGCGATGTCCTTGAACTCAGCCTCTGTTTACGTAGACGACAATACACACTTACACACGACTCTCCCTGACATTGTCAAGTCCTCATAGTCATGCCCTTTATGGTCATGAGCACTAGCCTAGTTCTGCGAGAGCTCTTAGGAATTGCGCCCCCTACAATTCCCTTCGAAGCGACCCTGTACTTCTCTCTCACATAGGTGATTTCATACTGAATCATTAAAAACACATGTTTTGCGATTTCATCTTGAATCATTATGCTTTGTGATTTCCACCTAAATCACACAAGCTATATGTTTAACCTCTCAACAAATCACATTTGTTATAAGAATGGACTAGGATGTTACAATTTAAGTAACACCCCCATATTGACGTGACTTCCCCCACATTTCTATGATTAGGTTGTCCTATTGAACCCAGATCTTAGGATCTCTAGTCAACTGGGTTAGGTTTTCCTTCATAGAAACTCATTCCTTTAAGGGCTTTAGTCTCATTCCTTTAGACGACTCTTTAACTAACTCTCTGCTTAAGCCTTTCGTAAGCGGATCCGCGATGTTATCCATTGACTTTACGTAGTCAATTGTGATAACTCTGTTTGAGAGTAGTTGTCACACCAATCATCGTCTATGATGAATATGTCTCGACTTACCGTTTTACATTGTGATATGAGCTCTGTCAAAATTCTATTGACTATCACACTTGATACACATGGCCGTTACCGGTTTACGCCATCTTGGTATGTCCTTTACGAATTAATCGTAAATATCCCGCATATTTTATAAATTTATCTTAAATGATAAATTCAGATTTCATCATAGATTTAGCTATCAGCGTCTGTTTGAAATATTGTCAATATTTCTAAGACATAGCTTCCACTTAGCGTAAATACATCCGCTCTAGTGGATCTAGATTCTTATTCCTCCAAGAATCCGTATTTGCATTACTCTATCATTTGATAGTAGCCGTATATCTTCCATAATGCAATCATAGTACTCATGTAATACTTATTCAAATGGTCCCCACTTGAATTACTGGTATATCTACTTAACCTGACTATGAGTTCTAAATCAGGCCAGACGCATGTCATTAAACACATAAGATGCCCAATATTCTTTGAGTATTTAAAATGGGCAACACCTTTAGATTAAAAGATGTCATTGAATTCTAGCTTGGCCGGAACCCCCCACAGTGAACCTCTCAAGAATATTGTCCTTACAATGTTTTTAACTTAACACAAATCCATATTGGTTCACATCCAAGAACCATATCCAACAACTAATGAAGTTCATGTCAAATCTTGACTCCAACATACCATTAGTGGATTTGTTTATCTTCTTATCACTTCTAGTGATAATTATACCATCTATGTATAAACACAGGAGTACACATATACATCCATTAATTTCAAATCCACATTCTTACATGATATGGTGAAATTTAATGTCTTTGTTTTAGAGTTTTCCTTAAGCCGTTTAATGACTTAACAAGCCTATAAACTTTGCTCTCTAGTCCAGGAGCTATGAACCCTCTGGTTGGTTCATATATTTTTCTTCTTCTAAATCTCCGTTTAGAAATGATGGTTTCACATCCATTTGGTGAACTTCCAAATTCCTAAATGCGGCAATAGCAAGTACCATTCTAATCGAGGTTATTCGCATAATAGGCGAATAAGTATCAAAGTAATCTAGACCTTCGCGTTGTCTAAATCCTTTGATCACCAATCTTGCTTTGTACTTGTCAATGGTGCCATCGGCTTTCATCTTCTTCTTGAAGATCCATTTATAGCCTAGTGGTTCATAACACGAAAGTAAACCCACGAGCTCCCAAGTATGTTTTTGTAAAATATAATCTATTTCACTTTTGATGGCTTTTTTCCATTGTACCATTCCGAGGAAGTTACTGCTTTTTACTAAGAAGTCGGTTCGTTTCCAGACCATAAGAAACAAATCGGGGTCCAAACGATTTCTCGACTTTTTGCATTTTGCTTCTTCTAGTTCACCTCTTCTTTCTTGGTGGGGGGGGGGGGGGGGGGGGGTGGGGGGAGGGGGGGGGGGGGGGGGGGGGGGGGGGGGGGGGGGGGGGGGGGGGGGGGGGGGGGGGTGGGGGGGGGGGGGGGGGGGGGGGGGGGGGGGGGGGGGTGGGGTGGGGGTGGTGGGGGGGGGGGGAGGGGGGGTGGGGGGGGGGGGGTGGGGGGGGGGGGGGGGGGTGGGGGGGGGGGGGGGGGGGGGGGGGGGGGGGGGGTGGGGGGTGGGGGGGAGGGGGGGTGGGGGGGTGTGGGGGGGGGGGGGGGGGGGGGGGGGGGGGCTGGGGTGGGGGGGGTGTGGGGGGGGGGGGGGGGGGTGGTGGGGGGGGGGGGGGGGGGGGGGGGGGGGGGGGGGGGGGGTGAGGGGGGGGGGGGGGGGAGGGGGGGGGGGGGGGGGGGGGGTGGGGGGGTGGGGGGTGGGGGGGGGGGGTGGGGGGGGGGGGGGTTGGGGGGGTGGGGGGGGGGGGGGGGGGGGTGGGGGGGGGGGTGGGGGGGGGGGGGTTGGGGGGGGGTGGGGTGGGGGGGGGTGGGGGGGGGGGGGGGGGGTGGGGGGAGGGGTGGGTGGGGGGGGGGGGGGGGGGTGGGGGGGGGGGGGGGGGGGGGGGGTGGGGGGGGGAGGGGGGGGGGGTGGGGGGGGGGGGGTTGAATCTTATCTCTCATCTTGGAAGATCATTAATCATCCCGTTGTCTTAATATGGACAACTTCATCCATTTATTTTTATGATCTTCTATTTCCTTTGTGAACAAGGAAATATATTTTCAAAGAAGGAAGCACTTCTTTATTCCATTATCATATCCTTGTGTATATCACATATACAAAGAAACCATAAGTACTACTGTTATGAGCATATACTAAGAACATGCAATTCACCGTTTCAGGTCAAATCTCTTTAACCTTGGGGTTCAATATAAATATCTTAGCTAGATACCCCCTACAGTTGTAAATACTTATAAGATAGTTTTCTTCTCACCCATATAGTTCATAAAATTATCTTACTTTCTTTACAAGTATATCTAAAAGATAAGTAGCCGATATAATCGCTTTCCCCACATGCAGGCTTAAAACCAGGGACTTATCGAAAACATGGCATTTACATATCTTCTAAGGCCCGATTCTTTTCTATTTACGAGAGCCATATATTGTGTCTTTTTTTCAGTTTAAAACATAAATTTGAATGGAGACACAAATTCACCTCCGATATGACTTCGTAACCACATTGTATCCGATTAATGAGTTGATTTCTCAACTTATTTATATAAAAAAATCTTGTCTTATCCTTACTATAAAGTAAGTGTACATAGAAAATATTTTGTTACTTCATCAACTAAATATGATGAAGTACTCGTATTCGCTACCTAGTAGGTATCAATTCCAATTCACATTTAAAACCATGTGAATCTACATGGTTTGGTTATTTCGTTCTCATACGCAGAGAAAAACAATCTTGTCAATTTGGTATTCACACAAAGTTTTAATTGTGTCGTGTCAATACAAAAATGGGTATTAATGTGGGTTTTAATTAAGGCAACATATTGAGTTATAATTTAAATAGGTCTGGTCACGCCTATGCCATACGTTTAAAGAATCAATTAAGTTAAATTCATACTCATTTTACTAAAATGGACCATTAGAAAATATGTTTTGCTTAAATTTAAAGGTGTAACCCCTTATAGACTCAAAATTATGTTATTCTTTTAACTCATTGTTCAAACACTATAATGAAAGCCATATTTCACTAAGCATCCATTCCGGACAACATGATTACTATGAACCTTCGGCAGCGTACACTCTTGGGTTAACTATGACTCATTTCCAGATGTGATTAACATCTCTGTTCCTTGATATAGCAGTCGAAGAGTTGTCAAATTCAATTTTCTATCCATTCTCTGTTGCATTGAAAGAGATAATACAACTCCTTATCACCATATACATGACATGAAACGAAGTTGCTCGTCCACCATTACCTAGCGTCGATTCCTCATGGCCTCAGTTTTTTAGGTCATTGAGACCTATATAACGCTTAGTTATGGCATTATAAACCGTATCACGTAAACTCGAGTATCGATCCCTTTTAAAAGTTCAAGGAGCAGATCTTTATTGTCACTCGTGGACATTCCAAATATATTGGTTTAAGACGATGGTCCCTGATTAGTTAAATCTAATTGGTTAGTGCTCAATCCACATAGCAAATTTTCTTAACAAAACTGACTTTAATTGACCTTTTGTTTAAACATAATGTTTTGTAAGATCCGTTAGACAAAACCACTTTAAAGGAAGTCTTTCGACTAAACAATTAAACAATATCGCCTATTACATAATGTTTTTAACAAAAAAACGCATATGTAATATGATGTTGTCAATTTTCATTAAGAAGATCTTAATAGATATGTTTCACATGATCTATTTCTACAATGAAACTCAACAAGGTTTCAGTAGATCCACTATTCTAAAGAAACTCAACAAGGTTTCTATAGAACTTTGTACCAACATCCTCTTTTTTGTACTTGCGTTCCAATGACTCTGATAATTCTTTGGCAGTCGTGGTCTTGCAGTACACGTTGTACAAAAAGTCTACCAGACCATTCAGAACATAGTTGTGACACAAGAAGTCAGAATGTTTCCATGCTTCCATAGCCCGTGCATTAGAAATTTTACCTTCCTTAGGAGGTTCCACATGAGGTGCAGTCTCATTTAAGAACCGCGCAAGGTTCAAAGTTATGAGATAGAAGAACATCTTCTGTTACCACCTCTTAAATTTCTGCCCATTGAATTTTTCTGGTTTTTCCGCATGATTAGCAACTATGTTGGTAATTGGCGCACCAATTACATTCACAAGATTCTCAAAGCACACACTTGTGTTTAAACACGAACAGTTTAGAACTGTTAAAATAATCTTGATATCTAATAAACTCGACTTGGTTTATATAAACTTGTACTAAATCCAATTCAAAGAAACTCAAGCTTGGTTTCGATGAATCAACTGGATCAAAATATATCAATTTGATAGAAACTCAATCTTGGTTTCGACAGAAAACAGTTTATAAAATCTGTTAATAATATTAAGAGTTAAGTACATTTTTGGTCCTTGTGATTTGGTGCGATTTCACTTTTGGTCCAAAATTCAAAAAAAGTTTGGTTTTGGTCCAAAAACATAGTTCCAGTCCACTTTTAGTCCAATCCTGTGAATTTGCACTAAAATTTTTAGACTAAAAGTGAAACGAAACTATGTCTTTTGGACCAAAAGTGTAACGAAACTATGTCTTTTGGACCAAAAGTGGAACGAAACTATGTGTTTTGGACCAAAACCAAACCTTTTTTTTATTTTTTGACCAAAAGTGAGAAAATGCACCAAACCACAAGGACCAAAAATGTACTTAACTCTAATATTAATCTGATTTATCAAAAGTGTTTTTAATTCGGTTTACACCGAATCTGTTTTAAGACTGTAGGGAAACATGTACACTTTTAATTAAAATAAATCAGATTTCAATTAATAAATAATTAACAGAAAATAAATAACATAAAAGAAAACATACCGAATAGGGTAGAAGCAGAAGACAGACACTATAAACGATAAATGAAGAAAGTAGTAAAAGATCGTGGAACGAGGCACGTGTTGGACACGCTTCCCTTAAAACAGATTCGCCGTCTGTCTCCCAGGGTACAACGTTCAAAGCTGTTGTACAGCCGGACTAGACAACTTGCCTGAAAGATTACGGAAAAGCTGAGTGCTTCTAATAGAAAAGACTACTGGAAAATCTTGTTAATGGAGCTTTTTCCTAATGTGTTTTTCGGTGTCTTGGAATGGTTGATATTTCCATCTATTTATACACATTCATATGCATATGGTGTAATGGTGCAATCAATGTCAATTAATGCCTTAATAATGAGCTGCTATAAACCAAATCCTAACAGCCAATTTAATTGTCAATTAATGACACATTAATTTGCAGTTATAAACCTTTGAAACAAATCATAACAGCCAAATTAATTGTCAATTAATGACACATTAATTTGCAGTTTTAAACTTTTGAAATAAATCATAACAGACAATTTAATTGTCAATTAATGACACATTAATTTGTAGTTACCAAACGAACTCGTAACTGACATTTAACCATTTTCCTCCATTCCAGCTTTCCTTCTTTGAGACTCGATATCTCATTCACACTAACTCTGTTTTGGACATATACTGGCTCGACCTAGCCTTACATTTAATAATTATATTTACTAATAATTATCTATGTCCAAAGTTAGTGAAAACACATTTTTCACTAAAAATTTTCCAATAGTTTCTTCTCATTCATCTCATCTTAATTATATTTCTCATTTGATCGAAACTTAGATCTATCAGGGTATAAGTATGAATCCATGGAGAATTTGTTTGGCATAGACTTGTGGCTATCAGTTCGCTTGTTTTTTAGTGGTCTGATGACATCAAATAACGTCGATTTATTAGCATCATCTATCCTAAGTTTCTTACCCATTTGATAAAATTATTGCATGAATTGGTACTTAATCGTTTATATTTTAGATTTGCAGTAATTATGGAGCCTTTAGTGAAGATATGCAAAAAGGCACACAAATTTAAACTTAAACGAAGATATTTGAAGATTCAATGAATACGCCGTATCGAACAAGGAAGATACGACGTATTCGTGCCTGCACTTCACCAGATACCACGAAGAATTCAAGACCAATACACCGTATCCAGAAGACCCAATACGCCGTATCCAAGATCGAATATTGAAATATTCTAGAACATGTTGAACGTGATCCCTACTCCAAAAAACCCCAATACAATCCAATAGATTTTTGCATTTCCTTTTTGCAACTCTCCTTTGCACCAAAGAAAACCCTTATCCTGAAATGTAGTAGATATCAGTATAGTTAGTGCGCGTGCGTGTTGGTTATGATAGTAGTAAAAGTGAAACAAAAGTATCCCTCTTAGATAGTTAGTCCAATAGTCAAGCTGACAGGTTAACGGAAATGGACTAAAAGTGAAACAAAGGTATCGCTTTTAGACAAAAACGAGAACTTTTTGAAAATTTGGACAAAAATTGAAAAAGCACCAAACCACAGTTAACTTAAAAAACTAAGGGTGCGTTTGGTTTGTAAACAAGAATCACTATCGATATAGGTTTGATTATTGGGTGGAATGGAAATGGATATTAGGTTGGATATGATTGTTAAATCCAGTGTTTGGTTCAGTCTAGATTATATATTAGGTTGGATAGCAACTGAAGAAAATTAAATTTATTTATCATGAAAATTTCATAAGAAAAATTAGACATGAATTCTCCACACAAAATGAAAAAATTCATTCATGAATGTGGCCAACTAAGTTGCTCTTAGTTAAATCCAAACAAAGTTTAAAAATAAAATCAAAAAGAAAACAACAGGTTTTCTTCTCCATCAGTTATTCACATGTAAGCTTCTTACCATACTAATGAGTATGCAAATTGATAACAGTGGGAAGGACGCAGGCGTGGCAATGGAATGACTTACTTTTTTTAAAAACGATGACGCACTCTCGCTGACCGGAAAACCAAGGTCAACGATTGTTATTAGACAACGATAAGCAACTTAATACGGCGAAAATGATGATGATCTCCCGACCATATATATTCACAACAATTATTTGATTAATCCTGCAAAAGGCTGTTTAATATTAGGAAAGGAAAAAACAAAAAAATATAATAAATAAAAAAACATATACTGTGGCTATAATTGGAGAGAGATAAAGACTAAAAACATATCCTGGTATGGGTCTATGGGTACCATTTTGAATCTGATTCCATAGAATTTTATTAACTAAACAGTTGTTTTGAAAATGATTCCATATATTTGATTGTATTCCATGATAAGCTCCTAATAACCAATGTTTTAAAAACCGGGTTGACCCGGTTTGATAAACCCGGCCGGGTCATGACTTTTTATCAAAAAAATATAACAAAATCTTTTTTTCTCAAGGATTTTTCTAATTTTAATGGATAAATTGAAGTAACGAGGACTATTGTTAGTTAAAATCTTATAAATGAGTAAATTAAAGTTATAAACTAACTTATAAATACCAACTAAGTTTTAATATAGATTGTTATAACTTAGATTTAAATTAATTGTTGTTGCAAATATTTGCTATATTATAATAGAAATAGAACTTAAAATAAAGCTTATCGGTAGAGTCTTAATATTTTTCATCGGTTTCAATCAAATGAAGAAAATAAATCGAATAAATTATAAAATTACACAACTTTACATATTAAATATAGAAAAAAGTATACATATGTATAAAACCGGTTCGACCCGGCGGTTGAACCGGTGACCCGATGAACCGGTGATTAAACCGGGTCGATTAAAAAACCGGGTTTTAAAACATTGCTAATAACTGTTGTAAAATAATACTAATGGGCTTATGTATATTCACCATTATCTCAACCGGCCCGTTAGGGTTTACATGTATTTATCTTCCCTATAAATACTTGATACTTGTAACCTCTTGGATTGATATACATGAATAAGAATTCTCCATTCTCCTCATTCTTCTCTTATTCTTGTGTTCTTGTTCTTTACATTTATAACACGTTATCAGCACGAGTCTCTATAGCTAGATGAAACGAAAAATTCATAATTGGTTTTGACGGCTGAAATTTGTATCCATCATCAAGGTACTGAAATAGCTACCAGGTAATATAATTTTATGCACAAAGGATAGATCATTGATGCTTGTATTTGTTTACCAAGATCTACTATGATCTGCAATATTTTTTAATAATTTTTTTAGTATGCAATATTTTTTTCATAGAATTTCATTATGAAACTAACGTATTAATTAAAAGAAGCATCATAACATATTGTAGAACCAATTTATATTTGATTTCAAATTAATTTCTTTAAATGATCTGTTATATGATCTGATATGTATTCCAGTACGTGTAAGAAATTTGTTATCATATTAATATCAAGAATAACGATCTTTATTCATAATAAAACCAAAATATCATTATGATCTAATTATTATGGCCATCCACATTCTGTAACGGCTTAGTCATTATGACTCAATAATGTTTGTACTTAATACGGTTATATTAAAAAAAAAAACCTATAAAAGAAATAAAAATAGTGTTTGAAGATTTGTGGTATGTTGACTGACCCGATTTGACTATGCAATTGGGGGGTGTTGGTAAAAGGGGGGAAAAAAGGTAAAGTTGAGGTTGGTGGTGGGGGAAGGAAAAAAGAGGGCCTATAAATAGGGGGGGATTATTACTAATTCGTTCATTGTTCAAAAAGAAAAGAAAAGAAAAAAAAGAAACAATGGAGATTTATGAGAAAAAACTTGTGATTGAGGGTGTCAATACCTTGCGCCAACTTACTGAGAAAGATGAATTTTGGATCAAGTCCGAAGAAGAAGGAAGGGATGTTCTTGTTCAACATAAGTATCAACAAGCCTTTCCGTTCTGGAAAAACAATTCCTCATGGACCACTGAAGCATCCCGCGCTTCCGCTCTTGTTAAGATGCATCAGCTTGACCTCGCCCAAAGGCTAGCTGAGGTACTTACTTTTTTTAATTTTAATTTATTATGTCAATTAGAAGAATTGTACCTTCCCTTTTTTTGCGAGCACTATCATATATGCTAATTGCTTGTGACTAAGGGGGTGTTTGTTTCGGCTTATGAAACATAAGCTCATTTGCGCTTATATTTCACAAGCCCTAATTTTTCAGCTTATTTTGATACTTGTGGGATATGATAAACTTATATAAGCCCATAATTTTTATTTTATTTTTTTATATGTCAATTAGAAGAATTGTTTGTACCTTCCCTTTTTTGCTTTGCGAGTAATTGCTTGTGACTAATATAAGGCATATCCTATATTTTACGATTCCTAGCATGAGTGGAGTTGCCTGTTTCCAACCATTGTTGCCAACGAGAAAACCAAACAAGTCTTGTCACCTGCATCATCAGAGGATAACCCACACGGGACCTTGCGCGTGGTAACCACCATATCCATCTTCACTTACCTCTATACCTTGCTTCTTTTCTTTTTTAATCATATCCATCTCTCTCTTGCACACACAGGTCTACAGAGAGATGCAAGCCACTTCACCCGTGGTTCCCAACAGGAAGTTCAATGTCCTTAGATCGTGTACACAAATTGATCAAGCCACCTGGCTCATTGCTGAAATTTCACATGTTCTCTCCCCAAATACTTATCGCCGCCTTCCTTCTGGATACTTATCGCCGCCTTCCTTCTGGAAATAAGGCAGCAGTCGATAGAGTCGATCACTTTTGCTATAAATCAGACGGTAGGGAGAGTTAAGCAGGCATTAGAGAAACATCAACCACCTTCTCCAGGAGGTATGTATATATGCAACACGCATTGCGTGCTTGTTAATTAGATTATAATATCCAATATTTTTTGCTCACTGTCGCATAAAATGGTTCTTGCTAGTGTGAAAGGCTAGAAAAACAATATGTTTTTATTTATATATACACACAACACGCACATGCCTTATGGGATTATTATTTGGATAGAATCAGTAATACCTTGTCTATTTTCCTGATTCATTTTCTTAACATTGTTTTCAAATCTATCTTTTCATATGAACATTATCAGGAGATTGGCCAACTGAGAAGCAGCAAGTCGGAGCTGAAGACATTGCAAGTGAACTTCTGCAAGATGAGTTACGAGTGCTTAAATTGAATTGAAAGAGACATCTATCACAGCCCTTTTGGTCCTAAATATCTATTAACTATATATTATGTTCCAGTTATGATATGAGTTGCTGAGATTAATGCTCATACTAGCTTTTGATATTAAACTTATGTGGTCTATGAACGAGGTTATTTTTCTAAGTTTCGTTTGAATAATATTGATTTTGTTGTTTCTTGACTATCGGGAAAAAACCCATCTCCCTTGGACTTTTATGCTGAGTTCTCATTAAATTTGGGGATACATAAATCAAAAAATAAAAAAAAAAAAAACCCCCCCCCCCCCCCCCCCCCCCCCCCCCCCCCCCCCCAAAAAAAAAAAAAAAAAAACACCACCCAGCACATGAAATAAGGCCTCTTTACAAGAGTATGTTACAATAGTGGTATTCCCCCATCGTCTTTTTCATGATGATCTAAAAAGAGAATACTTAACGATGAAAGATTCGTTAAATCTCGCTATAATTGTATGCACCTCAAGATGCATAAAAAAAAAGTATAAGCGAGTTCGGTCTCATAATTTTTGTGTTAGATTTGAATTAAAAGATAATATCTAACGGTGAAAGATCCGTTAAATGTATGTCAAAATCTAAAAGAAAGATTTGACCATCAAAAGCAAGAAATTCTTGTAAATATGAGCACAATTTCACAATATTGAGTATTACCTCTGAATGATAACAAGAAAATATGCGATGAGATGGTTAATGCCTCGTATATGCTCATATATCGAGAACGATGCTTTGATATGAGTTTCTTTAAATAAAGCAATGGGTATGCTTTAAGAAACACGATAAACCCGTTTACTAAATTTGCTCCATTCACTCAACTGAATGTGACTCAATAACGATGATCATGTAGATATCGTGATTATGGACGTGGTGAAATAATTATTATCGTTTTAATTCAAAGAACTTGTTTGCAACCTCAAGTTGTAAGATTAAAGATGAGTAGATCAACATAAAGATCTTCATTCCCTCAAGTGAATGAGATAAAATGATCAATATAAGATCTTCATTCCCTCATGTGAATGTGATAATGTAATGATAAATGTTTAAAGATCATTTATCTTGGTAAAGGATATGGTCGAGGTAGTATGACAATGACAAACCACTAGTGGTAGCAAAATAAAATAAGAAAAGAGCAAACAAAAATGCTATTTATGCAAAAATGCAATGTGATGTATGCAAAATACAAGTGTGTCAAAGATATTACACACTATATTAATTAGATTAAGAACTATGGCTAACACATTTTACTTGTAAAAGAATATTAAATTGTCATAGAAACGAAGTTTAAAATATTAATGATGCATTATATTCTTTTGTATCTTCCTCGACATGCATTATATAAAGATTAGCCATAACACAAGTTTATGAGCAATAATTATAATATTTTTGGCATGACCGGTTACAAACATCCCGAAGTCTTAATGATGCAAAAACTATAGAGAACCACGGATTCTTCAATCTATGTTGTTACTCTCTCAAAAGAAGTTGATTTATTCTTCATCAACTAGTTGGGACTTAATCCCTAATATTTGGAAAGAAAACACGTGGATATATGTAGGCATACAAATCCATTGTATGAACCATTTAGAGTTTAAAATCGATGCATCGTCTAAATGGTCATTAAATCGCAACCTCAAGTTTGCATGATTAATAGCTTAATGCGAGCCTAGCATTCCAGAGTATGCTAGCCTAGCATCATGAATATGCGATGAATTACCTTTAAATTATTCAATAAAAATGAGATAAAAACTTGTGTTGTTGTATGAGGCCATATTATAATATGCACAACAACAAAAATTAGCATCATGCCAATATGTTATTATAAATTCTCTCTTTTATAATTAGTTTTGTTATTTAAACCAAACATATCCATTTAATTTTTTTTTGTGCAAAGTACTCCACCTAAATCGCACATATAGGGATATAGAAGAGGATAAAATTCCTTCAGGTGAGAGGAAGTAGCTGCAAAATTATAGAAATGAATTTTTCATAGTCTATTCGATCCTCGAATGAAATTTTTTAGTAATCTAATATCCATACACAATTTCAGCTACTCATGCTCTGTTTATATGTTGTCCCTAAGGGGACTCTATTATGAATGCCTACAAGCATGGGAGACAAATTGATTTCTATAAAATCCTCGATGAAAAATATGGAGCATGAAAACAAGATGGTTGTTCGAGGTATAAAAGACCCATGATAGTCTCATAAAGAGACACTAGACATGAAGGTTTCAAAGAACCTCAGATAGCTAATGAGATCTCAATAAATTCTATCTTGTCTTGAATTTATCTGGAATCGAAAAAAAACGACGTCGATAAATTTGTTAATACATGTATATGCTTGCTATTATGCATGATGAGGATCAGAAATCAACTAATATCCAAATATGAGCTCAATGAAATGTTTGGCCAACATAAAAAGACACAATATCTTGCAAATACTAAAACTATTGGAACGTGAAGTTCATACACATCAATGTGTAAAATCTATTGGATATACATCGGTTTTTGTGTGAAACTGAAATAATAGCTCTAAAGTTATGTGCTTTAAAACTTGAGTTGTGAAAAACTGGCGTATATAAGAGAGTTAGGATCAAATGAGAAGTTTTCTTAAAATAAGAAGGATAAGAAGTAACTATAACCGCATATCCGAGATGCACCGACTTAAATTATATGCATCTCTATAATCTTAGATACATTATAATGCATCATAATGTGTTTTCTAGCTTTTATTTAGATGCATAGATGCATTTCATGATTTCTCTTCTTTTTTGTTCCTCTACATGCCTCAAAATAATGAAATTCAATTTGCACCATCTACACATCAAATTAACTTTCGAAACTCTAAATGGTGCATCTAAATGAATAAAAATGCATCTAATGCAAGTCGTTGCATCTCAAATGTGTGGTTTAAGTCACTTCTCACCACTTCTTATTTTAATTTACTTCTCACTAGATACATATATATATATACATATATATATATATACATATATATATATATACATACATATATATATACATATATATATATATACATATATATATATATACATATATATATATATATATATATATATATATATATATATATATATATATATATACATATAGGGGAATGTTATTGTAGTGTAGTAGCTTAAAATTGTTAAAATGAGAAGTGATCTAAACCATTGGATTATTGATTGAATTAAATGAGATTATTAATGGATGAAAGAGACAAGAGTAAATAAGGGTTAGTAATTAAATACATTTTAAGGGTACTTTGGAGAATTAACCTTAACCTTAAATATGGTCAACCTCTTTAATGCTTTTTTTTCTTGTCATTTATGTTTCATTCATGTTTAATTTATCAAAAACCTATCTCATGGTAACATTAATAAATGATACCCAATCAAAATTCACAAACATTAAAAAAGAAAATACAAACAAAGTGATACAGAGTATACAGAGTATACGACTCGTACACCACCTACTTGTACACCACCCACTCGTACACTATGAACTCGTACACCATGGTGAAATCGAGCTTCGCTACACACGAATCGTAAACTACCGACTCGTACATCACCGACTCGTACACCACAAACTCGTACACCACGAACTCGTAAATCACGAACTCGTACACCACGAACTCGTATACTACGAACTCGTACACCACAAACTCGTACATCATCCACTCATACACCACCGACTCGTACACCACGAACTCGTACACCATCGAATCGTACATCACTGAATCGTACTCTACGAACTCGTACACCATGAAACCATTGGAACTATTGATTAGTTTTAGATGATATTAATAGTGGATGAATGGTGTTAATATAATAAATATCTAGTCAAAGGATAATTTAATAATAAATATCTAGTTAAAGGACAATTTATGGGGAGGAGTTACATTTAGAGAAGTTTATTTTGTAACATACATTTGATGAAATAGAAAGATTACCCAATATACCCTTATTAATATAGAAATGTAATTAATAATATTTTTGATTTTCATTTAATGAGCTTGATGTGATCTTATTAAAAGTAGTAGATCCAAAGGTCCAAAATACTTTTCACTTTAACAATTTTAAGGAGCTACACTACTTTAACTAGAATATATATATATATATATATATATATATATATATATATATATATATATATATATATATAATACATATACGTATAGCAAAGTATCATATAAATTATTCTTAGGAAAGAATAATATGTAATCAACACGGGTATCGTTCTCCTCGGTGAGAGGTGAATGAAAATTTACGGGTATGTCGGGAATCGAGCTTGAATGTCATATAAGATTTGATTTTGGATTCTATTTCTACTAATAAAAATGCTAAAACATATAAAGACAGATAAACAATTAAAGCATTTTAAGACTAAGCACGAAAACCGTTAACGGGAATTAAAAACGCGACTAAAATACCTAAATTATTAAAATTTAACCCTAAAACTATTTTTTCATTTTTTATAAATCCTAAATGACTAAAAATAAATTTAGAAAAAAGAATTATATTTTTTTGACTTTTATTTTATTTTTTATGAATTTAAAACTAATTTAATCTAAAAATATTATTAAAAATATTAAACTAATTTATAAAAATCTGAAGAGTTTATGAAAAGTACTTTGAACAAATCTAAACTTAAGAAAATTAAAACGGGAAAATAAGCTGAAACAAATAAGCAAATATAAAGCAAATAAGCAAATAAGCTTAAACTAAAAAGAAAACTATATTAATTAAGTGGTGCAAAGAATAACTGAAAAATTCCCAAGGCAGTTGGTAGTGAGAGTGTGTGCTAAATTGTTGGGTGTATGAAATGGAGGTCATAGGTTCGACCCATGTGACATTTCTTATTGATAAAACATTTTTTTTAATTTTCTTTTTGAAAAAGCTACAAAATAAGCAAAATTAAGAAACTTTATTAAATGGACATATAACTGAAACTTATTAATAAGCTAAGAAAAAACTCAAACAAAATTGCCAGTTTTGGCTTTGCATAACAAGCTAAAACTTTGTGAACTTTTTGACTTAATAAGCTACTTGAAAAGCAAACCAGCTTAAGACAACTTAACCCTAGACCTAAAAAGCAATAGTGACTAGGAAATAAGCAAAATGAATAAGCTAAAAACACTTAAAAGGCATTAAAGACAGCAGACTTATAAACACTTTTAAAAGACTTTTGACCAATTTTTAGCTCAAATTAAGGATTAATAAGCACATGAAAAAAGCTATAAACTAAAAACAGATTAAGACCTTTACTCTACTGACTCAAATAAGCAAAAATTAAGCAAAATGGTTAAGACAAAAGCTAGAAAAGTTAACCTAAAAATGACAGAACACACTACTTATTTTGGGCTCTTTTGACACTTTTGGGACAGATTTGAACTCATTTTTAAAGACTTAATAAGCAAAACTAAATTAAGAAAACTTAAAACAAATTAGACTAGATTAAAATAAGCTAGATTTAATAAAAACTTAATCAAAGATAAGCTAAAGCAAGGCCTTATTTGATCTGCAAACCTAGACCCTACAACTTTAATACTACTTAAGCTGTTTTAAAGCTAAACTACTTAAAAGACTATTTTAAAATACACAAACTCAAAACAGATTTAAATTGATGCTAATGGAACTCTTTTAGCACACAAAAACCGTACCTCAAATTCATTTTAAAGAAGATTGACAAATAAGCTCTTTGAGTAAACTTTTGAAAATGCAGACTTTTAAATATGATAAAACAATCTATAAATCTAAACAAAACCAGTTCTGAGCTTATGAAAACTAATGTATAGTCCTAATTTGAACTTATGAAATTGATCTTAATCATCAAACATAACCTGCACACTATTTTCATGCATTATAAAAGCTTATCCCAAAAACTCTTTTAAAACTAGATTTTCTATTTTAAAGCTGAAACAGAACTAAATAAGCCTAAAGTTATAAAAACAAATTAAGATCTAAGTATATTAAGGACATTTAAGAAAAAACTTAAGAGAAATACGCACTATATTAAGCTAAAACTAAATAAGCAAATTAGGACATTTAAAGGTAGAGCAAAATGAAAACTAAATATAAGCTATCCTAAAGTTATCAATTCAACATTAATAAGCATACAATAAGCACAGATGAAGCAGAAACAAAAATTGAGCTTAAAAAGAAGGATAAGTAAGTATACCTTAATCTTTTGCTCTAAACAAGGATTGAAATGCTAAAATGAGCTTAAATCTACAAGCTCTAGCTTGTTTGCACAAGCTAGTAAGGTTCAATAAGCCCATCCCTTTCTGGCTTATCATCCAATTATTAAGCACTCCATTAAGCATAGATATTTAAGTACTTTAAATGAAATTGTGTTATAAAGGAAAGCTTAAACTGATTTATAAGTAACTTAAAAGAGAAATAAGAGCTTTTTGATGATTAAATGATATCTAAAAACATCTTAGAGCTTAATTGCATCAAAGTAAATCAGAAATTAAAGGACATGATTTAAGTAAATGAACTTTAATTAATAAAACTGAGATTACATTACTTAAAAAGGAAATTACAGTATTTAAAAACAATAAGCTGGGAAATTAAGCTATAAGTTATACTACTCTACTCCTACACTAGATGCTTCTTCTGTGTGATTTAGCTCTTCTATTTATAGTGATGTTGAGAAGGTTCTAGGCTTGAGGAGCTCCCTAATCTTGTAATCCTGACCCTTAATCTTTAATAACCTTCCATCCGTCCCTTGGATCATGTACACGTCCAATCAACCAATCAAGGCATTTGGGATTGCCAGCATGGATAAAATAGGTGTCAGAGGTGTTAAGAACTTCTAGAAGCAAGGGGTGAGAACGTGTGGGAATGAGGTGTGTGGATTTACCCTGGTTATTTTGCTCTTTGTGTTGGGAGGGAAAAATGAAAAAGATTAACAGTGATTTTGTTTTTACCCGTGTTTATAAAAGTGGGTTTGACCAGGTTTGCAAGTTTGACTTGGGTCCATGGTGTGGGATTGGGTTGGGCCTGGATTTGGATAGGAAATGGATTTATATTTTTGGTTTGTAAATGGATTAAAGTGTTAAGGCTTTTTAGGCTTTTTATAATTATTATTCTTAATGGGCTGACCTGGCCCAATAAAATGGGTTCAGGTTGGCCCATTAAAGATGTATACACCTTCGGCTTTGGTTTTTCACGCTCTTTCCATTCCCGTGCCCGATTTTGTCCGTTTTGCTTCGTTTTTTCCTTTTGTGCAATATTCGTTACCTGCAAGACGCAATTCACAAT
>BQNB010036136.1:32027-50356 GCA_026074375.1 Tanacetum coccineum | reverse complement strand
CTTATAAAATAGATTTAGAGTCTGTAGAAGCAAGACTTCTAGTTTATAAGAAAAATGAGTCTGTTTATGAGGAAGATATCAAGGTCTTAAAACATGAGATTTATTTAAGAGAATTAGCCATTACAAAGCTTAAAAGGAAGTTAGAACTGGCTCAAAAACAAAAGGATGAAATTCAACTTACAGTAGAAAATTTTAAGAATTCATTTAAAAACTTAAGCAAACTACTAGACTGTCAGATAGTTGATAAGTGCAAAACATGTTTAGGGTATAATGCAGTTCCACCTCCCTATACAGGAAACTTTATGCCACCAAAACCTGATTTGTCATTCTCTGGTCTAGAAGAGTTTGTAGTTAGTGAGCCTACAATTAAGAAGCCTGAAGCTGAGACTAGTAAAGCTAAAACTAGTACAGGCAAGCCTAAGGTTGTTAGGAAGAATAATGGTGCTCTAATTATTGAGGATTGGGTGTCTGATAGTGAGGAAGAAGGTGTACCTCAGGCTAAAATAGAGAAGAAAATTGTTAAACCTAGTTTTGCTAAAATAGAGTTTGTTAAATCTAAAGAGCAAGTAAAATCTCCTAGGAAAACAACTGTTAAACAAGGTAATCAAAATAGGCAGAACACACATGCTCCTAGAGGCAAAAAAAGAAAATGGAATAATATGATGTCTCAAAGATTAGGAAGTAATTTTGAGATGTTTAACAAAGCTTGCTATGTGTGTGGAAGTTTTGATCATCTGCAGTATAATTGTGATAACCATCAAAGACAGTTTAAAAATAAAAAGATGGTAAAACCAGTGTCGAACTATACTCAAAGGGTGAATTACCAGAATTTTACTAAAATGACTCACCCCAGTCCTAAAAGGAACGTGGTTCCAAAAGCAGTATTAATGAAGTCAGGCCTAGTATCACTTACTACTGCTAGATCAGTTAATACTGCTCAACCCAAAACAACAGTGAATAGTGCAAGACCAATGACAAATGTTTTTAATAAAGCACATTCAACTATTAGAAGGCCCATTAACAACAAAACAACAACTAAAAACAGTAATTTTGATCAAATGGTTAATACTGTTAAGGGAACAAAAGTTAAAACGACTAGGCCAAAAGCAGTAGTTAATACTGCTAGGCCAAAAGCAGTAATTAATGTTGTTAAGGAAAACCAGGTTAATGCTGTTAAGGCCTCAGCTTGTTGGGTTTGGAAACCAAAGACTAAAGTAATAGACCATGTTTCTAAACACAACAGTGCATCAACCATTCTAAAAAGGTTTGATTATATTGATGCACAAGGCAGATCCAAGTCAGTGATGGCTTGGGTCCCCAAAAGAGACTGATTTTCTTACCACATGTGCAGGGCAATCCACAAATGGATTTACAGGACCAAGGAGTGATTGACAGTGGATGCTCAAGGCACATGACAGGGAACATGTCCTATCTTACTGACTTTGAAGAAATTGATGGAGGATATGTTGCCTTTGGAGGTAACCCCAAAGGAGGGAAAATCACAGGCAGAGGTACAATCAAAACTGGTAATTTAGATTTTGAGAATGTGTATTTTGTAAGAGAGTTACAGTTTAACCTCTTTAGTGTCTCACAAATGTGTGACAAAAAGAATAGTGTTCTCTTTAATGACACTGAATGTATTGTTTTATCTCCAAACTTTAAGTTAACTGATGAAAGTCATGTTTTACTTAAAGTTCCTAGAAAGAACAATATGTATAGTGTTGATTTAAAGAATATTGTTCCTAAAGGAGGTCTAACTTGTCTCTTTGCAAAAGCCACATCTGATGAATCTAAACTTTAGCATAGGAGGCTTGGACATATAAATTTTAAAACTATGAATAAATTGGTTAAGGGAAATCTTGTAAGAGGTTTACCTTCAAAACTTTTTGAAAATGATCAAACCTGTGTTGCTTGTCAAAAGGGAAAGCAACATAGAGCTTCTTGTAAGTCCAGAATAGTAAGTTCAATCATCCAACCTTTACATATGTTGCACATGGATTTATTTGGTCCAACATTTGTAAAAAGCTTAATGAAAAAGATGTATTGCCTAGTTGTCACAGATGATTACAGTAGGTTTACTTGGGTTTTCATTCTAGCTACTAAGGATGAGACTAGTGGCATTCTTAAGTCCTTTATAACTGGAGTAGAAAAATTAATAGATTAAAGGGTTAAAGTAATTAGGTGTGACAATGGAACTGAATTCAAGAATAAGGAGATGAATCAGTTTTGTGAGACAAAAGGTATTAAGAGAGAAGTTAGTGTAGCTAGAACTCCTCAACAAAATGGAGTAGCTAAGAGGAAAAATGGAACACTAATTGAGGCTACTAGGACAATGCTAGATGATTCTAAGCTACCTACTACTTTTTGGGATGAAGCAGTTAATACTACTTGCTATGTGCAAAATAGGGTATTAGTAACTAAGCCTCATAACAAGACCCCTTATAAACGTTTTTTGGTAGAAAACCAACTCTAAGCTTTATGAAACCATTTGGGTGTCATGTTACAATTCTTAATACCATAGATCACTTAGGCAAGTTTGATGGTAAGGCTAATGAAGGATTCTTTGTTGGGTACTTAATCAATAGTAAAGCATTTAGAGTATTCAACAGTAGAACCAGGATAGTTAAAGAGAACATGCATGTCCAGTTTAATGAACATACACCTAATATTACAGGAAGTGGACCAAATTGGATTTTTGATATTGATGCACTAACAATGTCAATGAATTATAAGCCAGTTATTGCAGGAAATCAGTCTAATGGTAATGCAGGTACAAAAGCATGTGATGATATATGTAAAGCTTGTATGGAGAAAGTACCTGGCAAAGATTACATACTGCTACCATTGTGGCCTGTTGATTCACTTTTCTCTCAATGTTCAAAGAGTTCTCATGATGATGGATTTAAACCTTTAGGAGATAATGAAAAGAAGGTTACTGAAGAACCAGGAAAATAAGGTGGTGATTCAAGTAAAGAGGATGAAAGTAATGACCAGGAGAAGGATGATAATACTAACAGCACTAACAATATTAATATTGCTAGTGATGGAAACAACACTAACAATATTAATGTTGTTAGTTCAACTGTTAATGCTACTGGCATAGAAGTTAATGACGTTGATGCAAAAACAAGCATTGAACTTCCAAATGATCTAAATATGCCTGAATTAGAAGATATTGTCTATTCAGATGTTAATGATGATGATGTTGGTGCAGAGGCTGACATGAACAATTTGGATGCATTTATACCTGTCAGTCTTATTCCAACTACAAGAGTACATAAAGATCATCCAGTTAAACAAATTATTAGAGATTTGAATTCAGTACCTCAAACAAGAAGAATGACAAAGAATTTGAAAGAACATGGTTTGTTTAGTTCTATTCAGCAAAGAACAAGCCATAAAGACTTTCAAAATTGCTTGTTTGCTTGCTTTTTATCACAAGAAGAACCCAAAAAGGTCATTCATGCATTAAAGGATCCAAGCTGGATAGAAGCTCTACAGGAAGAGCTTCTACAATTTAAGTTACAAGAAGTTTGGACTTTGGTAGAGTTACCTAATGGAAAAAGAGCTATTGGCACTAAATGGGTCTTCAGAAATATAAAGGATGAAAGAGGAATTGTGATTAAAAATAAAGCAAGATTGGTTGCTTAAGGGTACATACAAGAAGAAGGGATTTACTATGATGAATTCTTTGCCGCTATTGTAAAAATCGAAGCAATTAGGCTATTTTTAGCCTATGCCTCATTTAAAGACTTTGTGGTGTACCAGATGGATGTCAAGAGTGCTTTTCTTTATGGTAAGATTGAAGAGGAAGTCTATGTTTGTCAACCACTAGGATTTGAAGATCCAGACTTTCCTGACAGAGTATACAAAGTAGAAAAGGCACTTTATAGACTGCATCAAGCTCTCAGAGCTTGGTATGAAACCTTGTCAACTTATTTGTTAGACAATGGGTTTCAGAGAGGAAAGATTGACAAGACTTTGTTTATCAGAAGGGACAAAGGTAACATTCTGTTAGTTCAAGTGTATGTAGATGATATTATTTTTGGCTCTACAAAGAAGTCTTTATGCACTGAGTTTGAGAAGATGATGCATAAGAAGTTTCAGATGAGTTCTGTGGGTGAACTCGCATTCTTCTTAGGATTGCAAGTAAAGCAGAAGGATGATGTAATTTTTATCAGTCAAGACAAGTATGTAACTGAGATTTTAAAGAAATTTGGTTTTACTGATGTCAAGACGGCAAGCACACCTATGGAAACATAAAAGCCTTTGCTCAAGGATAAAGATGGTGAAGAAGTGGATGTTCGTTTATATAGATCAATGATTGGTTCATTGATGCATCTTACTTCTTTAAAACCTGATATTATGTTTGCAGTGTGCCTATGCCAGATACCAAGTCAACCCAAAAGTGTCACATCTTCATACTGTAAAAAGAACTTTTAGGTACTTAAAAGGTCAACCAAAATTAGGCCTTTGGTAACCAAAAGATTCACCTTTTGATTTGGTAGCATACACTGATAGTGATTATGCTGGAGCAAGTTTGGATAAGAAGTCCACAACAGGAGGTTATCAATTCCTTGGGTGTAGATTGATTTTATGGCAATGCAAGAAACAGACTGTGGTTGCTAATTCCACAACAGAGGCTGAATATGTAGCTGCTTCAAGTTGCTGTGGTCAAGTGCTTTGGATTCAAAATCAATTGCTTGATTATAGGTATAACTTTATGCATATAAAGATCTATATTGATAATGAGAGTACTATATGCATAGTTAAAAACCCTGTTTTTCATTAAAAAAACAAAGCACATTGAGATTAGACATCACTTTATCAAAGATTCCAATGAAAAGAAGCTAATTCAAATGATCAAGATTCATACTGAAAAGAATGTTGCAGATTTGCTTACAAAAGCATTTGATGTAAGTAGATTTCAATATTTGATTGCTAGTATTGGTATGCTCAGTCTCTGAAGTCTTGATCAAGGGAAGGATGTTTGGATTGGAATGGAAAAGCTGCTAAGGATGAAATTGGAGTAAGTGCTCGTAACTTAAAAGTTTTTGCTGTTAAGTATAATTAGTACTGTTATTTATACTTAATACTGCTAAGTTAATACTGTTAGTTATACTTAATACTATTGGTATAATTAATACTGTGAGAATTAAGAGAGTTGGTGAGAATAAAAACAGAAAAAGAGATGTGTGAAATAAAAACAAACAGAGTAAATTAGTGAGAAAAAGAATTAAGAGAATTTGTGAGTTGATAAACAGAATGAGAGATGTGTGATAAAAACAGACAGAGTGATTAGGTGAGAAAAAGAATTGAGAGATATGATGAGTTGAAAAACATAAAGAGAGATGTCTGAAGCAAAAACAAACAGAGAGAAATGTGAGCAAAAAGAATTGAGAGAAATCAAAAACATACAGAGAGAATTGTGAGCAAAAATAATTAAGAGAAATCAAAAACAGACAGAGAGAATTTGTGAGCTAAAATGTTAATTTGATGATGGAAAAGCTGATTAAAATGGAATTGGAGTTAATGCTGGTGATTCAAAGTTAATGATGCTAGGCATAAACTTACTACTGCTGTTGAAAGTTAATGCTGCTAGGCATAACTTACAACTGCTGGTAAACGTTAATGCTGTTGAGGGTATTTTCATAAATACTTCGATTAAGGGTTTCATTCAATCATTTAATCAATTTCAATCTTTCATATACTCTCTAATCATAAACCCTAACTTAATTTCATCATTCATCATCAAAACCCATCACAATGACAACTCTACCATTTGCTGATACACACAATTTAGTCACGTGTTTAGAAAAACCCGCTGAAAGTGAAGGGTTTGAACAAATTGTTAATTTTTTGAATGCAAGTTCTATAAGATATACTTTAATTGTTAATCCCACTATATACACTTCGTGCATTCAACAATTCTGGACTACTGTCAAGGTGAAAACTGTTAATGGGGAAGTTCAGTTACAAGCCCTAGTGGATGGGAAGAAGATTATCATCACTGAATCCACAATAAGGAGAGATCTTTAACTGAAAGATGCTGAAGGTATTGATTGTCTACCTGACTAGTTGTAAATTCAACCCTTTTTATAAATAAATAAATATATAATAAATATAAATATATAACAAGGATCAAAATCCACAAAATAATCAATGAAACCGAGAGTAGTATAGATATGATATTCCCGGGTCGTTTATCCCCAACGAGGAGTGAATTGGAAGGTCGAGAGTTGGTTTGATATTGATGCTTGAATGGAAAAAGATTTGGATTTGGTTTTTCTAATTAAAATTAAGCAACTTTTAAAAAGTCAAAAATTTTAGAACCGAAAAATAAGTAGGAAAAGAAGCACAAAAAATGGCAGAATTGCTTTTTAATCTAAGGGCTAAAAATGCTAAACTGGTAAGGCTTTTTAAGCTAAATAGCTGATAAAAAATGAAAAGAAGCAAAAACAGCTAATCTGTCCTACCTAAATAAGCAATAAGAGCAAAAATAAACTAGGGATAACAAGCAAATAAGACAGAAATAAGCTAAACAAAATGGCAGTATTAACTTTTCAATACTTAAGCAAAAACAAACCAACAATAAGCAACTAAATGACAAATAAGCTAAGATATGTCCTACACTACACCTATTAAGCAGCTAAGAACAAAAATAAGCTAAGAATTCAAGACAGATAAGCTAGAAAAAAAAATAAGACTCAGCAGTTCTAACTTAAAAAGTTAGTACTGCTAGCTTTAACTTAGTACTGCTAGGCTTAATAAAACACAATGAAATAAAAAAAACAAATAAGCTGAAACAGATATTTAACTACCCCTATTAAGCACTCAAGCATAAAAATAAGCAACTAAAATAAGCTAGAATGACAAATAAGCTAATAAGCAAAAATGAACTAGCAGTACTAACAGTATTAACTACCAGTACTAACTTGGAGTTAAACTGTTAGTTGAAAATCCCAAAAACCAGTACTAACTATGAGTTAGTACTGCTTGTTCCAAACAGCCTTTTAAGTTTTCAAAAGTTATTTTTTTTATTTTAAGCTAATTCGATCCTAAATGTTTAAAAACGGATTATTAAATTACAATATAAGGCACTTACAAGCATATTTCAATCAATAATAAGCACTTAAACAAGCTAAATTAATCCAACAGTATTAACTTATAAACTACCAGTACTAACAAATTACATTACCAGTACTAACTGAAAATTCGTACAAATCACTTTTAAACTAAAGACTAAGCAAGATAAGCACTAAACATCATAACAAAGCATAAATAAGCAAATATAAATAATAAATAAGCACAATTCAATGGCAAATAAGCAGTTAATAAGCACTTGTACAGTAATAAGCAAAATATGAAAAAGGAAACTTACTTGATCCCTTGCTCTAAACAGGGATTAAAGGACCTAAATAAGCTCTAAAAACCTACCCAGCTTATAAATAAGCACTCTACTGAACCCATAAGCACTTCCTTTATTTGCTTATCATCCAAAAGCTCAAAATGCCAAATTCCTTACTAATGAAAACTTAAAAGCTTAAATAAGTTTTTGAGGAAGCTTATCCAAAACACCTTGAGTTATAAAAACTTAGAAGAACTCATGAAAGACTTTTGAAACTTAAAGAGACTTAAAACTGGAAAACGGATTTAAAGAAGAACAAACTTGAATTTCATTAACTTTTAAAAACACATTACAAAAAAAATTCACTAAGCTGATAAAAACTAAGTTAAGCATACATTAAAAAAAACTAGATGCCTCCATGGGCTTACAAAGAGTCTTATATATAGATGCGAGCTAGGTCTTTGACTCCTTCAATCTTTGTCTTCTTCCCCTTGTGTTTCTTTGCTGAGACATAAACACAAGTGTGTTTGTTGTGAGAGTGAAACCCTAAGCTCACCTTAGCCCTTCTTTTTGCCTTGGAGCCCAATCCCTTGATCTTACCCGTTGATGTATTTGTCCCATTCCGTGTCCAATAAGCATTTGCGGGATTGCCAACGTGTCCTTGTTGGTTTGTGGGTGTGGGGTGAGTAGGAAGGTGACATTTTTGGCTGGGGGTGAACAGTGGTAGAGGAGGGGGAACAGGGAAGCGTGAATAGTGGAGTTTGGTTTGGGCGGGAAAAACTTATTGTGTGTATAACAGGGGTGAATTTTGGGAAAGTAACATAAATGGCCCCTCAAAGTTATATGTTAATTTGTAACTTAAGTCCATGTGGTGTGAAAACTTTGGGCAGTTGGCAGGAAAGGCCCTCCCAACTTCTTTGTGGGCTTTTTAAAGGGTAGATGGGCTTTTGTTTATTGATTGGGCCTAGTAGTCTTCATGGGCTTATCCGGTATTGATCGTTGACTTTTCCGGATTGACTTTGACTTTCTTGGACATTGGCTTTTCCACGCTTTTCCATTCCGTGCTCAATTTTGTCCGTTTTTGCTTGATTTTTCGTCCTTTTCTCAGATATCCGTTTCCTGAACAAAATAAGTGAAAACATACAAATACAATGTATTTTTGGTACGTTTTGGGTCATTTAAGTCCGATTTTAATGGTGAAATGTATGTGTAATTAAACGCATACCACTACCCAATGCTGCTATTTTTGAACAGCTTACACTTATGGGGTATGAAAAACTTTCTCAGAAGCTTACATTTTATAAGGCTTTCTTTTCTCCTTAATGAAAGTTTTTGATTCATACTATTCTGCAATGCCTAAGTGCTAAGACTACTGCATGGAATGAATTTAGTAGCACTATGGCTTCTGCAATTATCTGCCTAGCCACAAACCAAAAGTTCAACTTTTCCAAGTATATTTTTGATAGTATGGTGAAGAATGTGGATAATGTGAACAAATTTTTGATGTATCCAAGATTTGTACAAGTTTTTGTGAATCAACAAGCTGGTGATATGTCAAATCATAAAAGGATTTATGTTACACCCTCCCACACCAAGAAGGTTTTTGAGAACATGAAGAGGGAAGTAAAATGTTTTTCTAGAAGAGTAACACCCTTGTTTCCAACAATGATGGTACAAGCTCAACAAGAACAGGGTGAAGGTTCAGCAAATCCTACTAATCCCCAACACACACCCACCATTGCTCAACCATCATCATCTCAACCCCAAAAGAAACATAAACCAAGGAAGCACAAGAAGGACACTTAGATACCTCAATCTAGTGTTCATAGTGACAATGTAGCAGATGAGGCGATTAATGAGGAGAATGTACCTACACATTCCAATGATCCACTGCTCAGTGGTGAGGATAGACTAAAACTTGAGGAATTGATGGCACTATGTACTAGCTTACAAAACAGAGTTCTTGATTTAGAACTCACAAAGACCACTCAGGCACTAGAGATTGACAGCTTAAAAAGGAGGGTCAAGAAGCTTGAGAAGAAGCAAAGGTCAAGAACTCATGGGCTTAGAAGATTGTACAAGGTTGGTAGATCAAGGAGAGTAGAATCCTTTGAAGACAGTTTGGGTGATCAGGAGGATGCATTAAAACAGGGGAGGATAGCTGACATTGATGCTGATGAAGACATCACTCTCGAGAATGTTCATGATACAGATATGTTTGGAGTAAATGATCTTGATGGTGATGAGGTGTTTATTGAAAAAGAAGCTCTTGTTGAAGAAGTTAGTGCTGTTGGCACTGCTACAATAGTTAGTGCTACCACAATAACTAAAGTTGACATTACTTTAGCTCAAGCACTGACAGAGTTGAAGAGTGCAAAACCCAAGGCTAGAACAACTGTTGCTACAACAATTACTGCTGATGACACAAGACCTAGGGCTAAAGGGCTTGTCATTGATGATTAGGAGCAAGCACCTACACCAACACCAATAGTTTCTTCTTCACAATCATCACAGGCTAAAGTTCAAGACAAGGGTAAAGGAATCATGGTGGAAGAACATTTGAAAATGAAGAAGAAAGATCAAGTCCTCTTTAATAAACAAGAAGCTATAAGGCTACAAGCTCAATTTGATAAGGAAGCAAGAATTGAAAGAGAAAAAGAAGAAGCCAATGCTGCCTTAATTGAACAATGGAATGATATTCATGATAAGGTTGAGATTGACTATGAATTAGCTCAAAGATTACAAGCAGAGAAACAAGAAGAGTTGACTATTGAAGAGAAGTCAAAGTTGTTTGTACAACTCTTAGAAGCAAAAAAGAAACACTTTGCTGCAAAAAGAGTAGAAGAAAAGAGGAACAGGCCACCTACAAAAGCTCAACAAAGGAGTTTCATGTGTACTTACCTGAAAAACATGGATGGATGGAAGCCTAAAGACTTAAAGAACAAGTCCTTTGCAAATATTCAAGACTTATTTGGCAAAGATATGAAAAGGGTAAACATATTTGTAGATATGGAAACAGAGTTGGTGGAAGGTACTAAAAAGAAGTAAGGCTCAAAGAATGCTGAAGCAGAAGTGATAGAAGGCAGTTCAAAAAGAACAGGAGAAGAGCTTGAATCTGATAAATCAAAGAAGCAGAAGCTAGATGAGAAGGTGGAAGCAGAAGTAGATGATGCTAAGGAAGCTAAAGAGCTTAAGCAATGTTTGGAAATAGTTCCAGATGATGTAACTATTGATGCTACACCTTTGTCTGTCAAAATTCCAATTGTTGACTATAAGATCTACCAAGAAGGGAAGAAAAGCTTTTTCAAAATAATCAGAGCAGATGGAAAGACTCAGATGTATTTAACTTTTACAAAGATGCTTAAAAACGTTGATAGAGAAGACTTAGAAGTTCTTTGGAGGATAGTCAAAGCTAGATTTAAGAAGACATAGCCAGTGAATTACATGGATACTTTCTTACATCTTAATTTGAAGACCATGTTTGAACATCATGTTGAAGATAGTATATGGAAGAATCAACAAGGATTAGTTAAAGTGCTGAATTTGAAGCTTTTTGATTCTTGTGGAGTTCATTGTGTAACAATGCAGTCCATACCATATTATCTATTTGTTGAGAAGATGTATCCACTTACAAAGCACACACTACATCAGATGTTTAATGATGTTAAGCTTCAAGTTGATTATGAGTGTGAAATGACATATGAACTTCTTAGATTGGTCAAGAAACAACTTAAGGCAGGCTACGTACCTCAATGAAGTGTTTGGCAGCATCCTCCTGGTGATTGATGAAGCTTTTAATGAAACTTGATGATTTTGAAGAAGAATATCAAGTTTAGGGGAGGATTGTTAGGATTAAAAGCCTCTTGATGATGTTTAGAAGTTACTACTGCAAGTAGAAGTTAAGACTGCTAAGGTTAAAGTTACTGCTGCTAAGCAAAACTTAGTGCTGTTAGTAATCTTAATAAAAAATATGCTAAGTAGTTAGTACTGCTAGTTACTACTGCTAGAGTAAGTTACTACTGCTAGTGTATATTAGTACTGCTAGATACTACTGCTAGTAATGTTAGTACTGCTAGAGTAAAGTTAGTACTGCTAACTTAGTACTACTAGTGAAGATTGAAGCAAACTTTCTAAGTAGTTAATGCTGCTTGTACACAGTTAGTGCTGCTGGTACAAAAGTTACTACTGTTGGTGTTCAAAGTTTCAACTGCTGACGGAGTTACAACTGTTGAAAGATTACAAATGCTAAAGGATAAAGATTGATTAAAGATCAAGACTACTTACAAGATAACTATGAGTTATCTATATAATAGATCATGTAAAATATTCTATGTTTTAGGAATATATTGTAAATCAACTAGGACTCCTTGGTGTATAAAAGGAGGTCTTAGGGTATAGAGTTCTATGCATCAAAACGAGTCATTCATAGAATTGTCATAGCTTCAAGGTTTTGTAACCCTAATACTAGAAGAGTATTCGTATTATTTGTAATAATATTGAAGCTTTTATTGTTGAATTATTGTGTTAATTAGAATTACTGTTTCATTAAAGAATTCTTCTTATTGATCAAAGATTAGATTCCGCATAATCTTTGATATACTTTACAATGTTTTTACTATAGTTGTGTTTGATTTATCTTGCATAACTAAACCTTATTCAAGTGGGATCAACAAAAACTTGTCTGCGTTCTTCATTTTTTGTGATAAAACCTTCATTTTAAACCATTTTCTTGGTCAAGCACGCGTCAGCGATCTGGGTTATAAAACTTAGTGACTATCTATCTTGATAACATATCAAAATTTCACGTCAGCGATTTTAGTTGGATTCAACTTTGTGACCATGTGGTTTTGATATTTGCCATTGTCCTTTTTTTTCAAAACAACTTAAAAATGGCAGCAATCCAAGCAGTCAAATACGCCCCTCAATGTGGTGATAGGACTGTGGAATCAGTCCAATTTCAAAGCAACAACTTTGTGGGAAATTTCTCTTACCCACAAAGTGTCCCAGCCTACAAAGATATTTGCAAGTTTTTAATGAACTGCCCATTGGCTGAGGCTTTTATATAAATATCCTCCTTACTATACCAAAACTTAACCCAACAGAAGATAACTCTAAGGTTCGTCCTCTTAAAGAGTTTATAATCAAGTTCATAGTGATGAATGGCAAAAAGCCATTGAATCTTGGCTATAAAACCTTATGTGAATTCACTGGACTTGATTATAACAAAGGCAACTATGTTGCTCATCCATCTCCTTAGGCTATTAAGGCTGAACCAGCTAACATTGGAGTTAATGAGGCACTGGTCCAAAAGAACCTTGTACCTGAAAACTTTTTTTTCCATGGCTTGGAGAATCCTGTTAACTTTTGTTGTTCAGGTTATCAACGAGAACTATTCATCTACTAAACAGTTGAATTCCATTCGACAGTTGCTAGCCTATAGTCTCCTCACAGGGACTAAGATGTACATAAGAGAGATCATTTACAGTGATCTTGTAACCAGGCTCATGGCCAAGTCTAGGCAGAAATACATTTCTTACCCTAGATTTGTCTCATGCGCCCTAGAAGTGTTACTGGGTTTCAAATACACTCAGGACCAAAAATTTAGGAGTCATCCTAACGCCGTAAGCCAATCAAATTTTACAAAGTACCCATCCGATGTCACCCCCATCAAATTGACGGCTCAATGATTGAAGTGATCAATCTTGAATCTTCAGTGACTCCACTTCCTTTTTCTATAAAGAAGGTGAAGAAGAAGTCTCAAACTGTGTCTCAACCTAAACCAAAGACACAGGGCCCTAAGGCTTCCAGCACTGCCTCAAAAGAGGAAAAGTTCCAAGTCCAAAACGACATCCCTTCAGGCCAATGTAACATCACCCAGTGAGAAAGTGCCAACAGAGGATTCTGATAAAACCTAGTTAGTCTCCTCGGGCCAAACTGCTCATCCCTAAGATATAAAAGGATTTACACAACCCGCGGTTAAGGAATTCCATTTTGTACTCGATGAAGGCACTCGCAGCTCAAAGCCTTTGCCTGAGGGTAAATCGACTGATCCCAAAGACTTAAAAGGAAATACACAACCTGTTGATATGGGATTGCCTGTCAATCACCCTGATGAAGGTATTAGCACAACCTAGCCTTTACTAGAGGGGACAAATATCGACCCCAAAGACTTAGGAAGCCTTACACAACCTGTTGATAAGGGTCAGCCTAAAGCCTTGGTTACTGATCCTTCAGGGGCTGGCACTAAGTACCAGGTAGATAAAACCAATCTACTCGATTTGAGGTATCAGACCCTGACCATAACAAAGGAAAGACTTCTTCTGAAGTGGACCCGGATACTAAAACCTTGTTACTCACCACTGTTACTGACATTCAAGCCTTGTTGGGAGATTCTGAGGAAGAACTTAAAAATGCTAGTGATGACTATGTTTTTGAAGCTGGAGAAGAGATGGAGGAAGACATCCAAGAGCCTGACACTAAAGAAACTCAAACTCATCATTCAACTAAAACACTCACTAAAGAACCTCTTTCAACTGAACACTAGTCTCCTTTACCTCACAAAGAGCAACCTGATTCCTCCAAAGATAAGAAGACTGATGCACCAGACTCTGAGTCATCATCATGTTCCGAGACTTTCAAGCCTTATAACAACTACATGCCAATCACTAAAAGACAGGTGGTAAGAAATCTATAAAAAATTTCTAAGGTACTTTACGCTTAGGTTGTTGAAGATACTTTGGAAAAGCACGAGGAAGTTGCTGCCTCATATGCTGATCTGAAATGGAGTAGAGATGATTTTCATTCAACAACCTTAAACCAATATAAGAACACTAATGTTGCTCTCATGAACTATAAAAGAATCTGTGACAGAATAAGGAGTGATTAGGCTTCAAGATCCTGCCCTGAACATGAAAGTTCTTGAGCTTGTAGAGGCATACACCAGAAATTCCACCAACCTCACTGAGCTTCTCACCTTGGTGAATAATTTTGACCTTCCTGGTTTCAAGACTACTATTGACTCCCCACAAGCTACTGTTACTGCCCAAAATGATCATTTGGCCAAATAGGTTGAGTCCTCTATATCAATGGCCTGGAGTGTTGGTCCTCGGATGACCGGGATCAAGAACACTCAGGCTAGCATTCAGTCTGATCTAGCATCCCTCAAGATAAACACCTCCGAAATCAAGTCCATGATGACTGAGATCTTTTGTGCCTTTAAAGGACAGTCCTGCTCTACTCCCTCAAACAGTGTGCCTACAACAACACTTGCTATCATTGAAGGTCCAACAACTATTGGGGGAGAGTGTAACAATCTGTTATTTTAGGTCATTTCCTGACTCAATTATTGTCATTATTTATTTTTAGGGTTTTACGCGTTGGCTTTTAATTTTTATCGTAATGTTAAATCGCGTAAACTAAAAATCATCATTCAACGTAAATGGACACCAAACAAGTTAAAGTTTATGTCAAGCAAGTGTTATATAATTATTACAAGGATAATTTATAACTTTTCATATTTTTTTATTGGTTACGTAAAACATTTACGTTTCGTAATAAAATACATTTATGCATACCCGGAAGCACCAATACCCATCTATACTCAAACAAATACCCACTTTCATACCCAATACATAAAAATTATATCATTTCCCACTCACTAAGCATAAATGGCTGGATATACATTAAGTAAACACATAACAAATTCAAAAATTTCACTTTCTAAAACACACATGCTTATTTCTCACCAAGGACACTTCTCCTCCTAAGGAGGAGGAGAGCACCTTACACAAGTGTACCCTAAACCACTCCCTCATCCATGGTTTAGCCTCAAACCTTCTAGTATATATAGATGTACCATGTAAGAGTTCACACACTTATAATTCACAAGTAAACAAAGCACAAACTCTTTCTTATTCCTCTCTCAAACCCATGGCTGACTTAGTGCTATTAGGGTGTTCATAATTTTTATTTTTCAAGGGTATTAAGCATAAAAGGGTTCTTAGGTATTATATCTAAGGTGTTGCAAGGTGGTTTGGAAGATTGGGTATTATTTTGCAAGGGTTTGATTCAAGAAAGTAAGATAGTGTTTTCTTGATTAGGGTTTCAATTTGGGTTTGATTTCTAGTGTTTGATCTTGTGTTCTTCACTCTTCTACACTTCTCTAGGGTTTACTTGAACCATAATCCTTCCATTTATTCATTTACTTGTTGTATTTACATGTTATTATGTTAATCACCACCTAGGTTTATTTTTATGATTTATGAAATATTACAAGCATATGGGATTCAAATTTATTTATTTATATGTTGAAATGATGTTAAAAATGTGATGGAACACAAGTAAAATACTATATATAATTGTTGGTTAAATTATATGTTTAGTTTATAAATAAATTGTTAATAAGTTTAATAATCAAGTTTATACACAAATAAAGTGGGGACATTGAAACTTGGACAATCATTATAGACATAATCTAGAGGACTCAAAATATATAAGACTTGTGGTATGAACTATTGTAGAGGACTTGTACAAAATTAATCAAGTAATAGATTTATAAACACTAATATATACACTTTATATAAAGAGCCCACAGTTTTAAACATTCTGTCAGAATTCGAGTTTTATAAAATCATGGAAATATTTTATTAAAATAAGGATCGTAAGTATATAAAGAACTCAAAAAACCGAGCTATAACGAAGAAGTTATGACATTTATAAGTTTACGATATATATGAAAGTGTTTTTATAGAACTTATTTTATAAAAACCCTTATTGTTTCAGGTCTGTTAAAAACACGAGAATATTTTATAATGATAGTACTTGTCATGAGGATTCCAAGCATATAAGAAACTTGAAAAACGGAATTAAAACGAATAAGTTACGAGTTTTGCAAGATTTAAGTTTATAAAAATATTTTTATAAACAGTTTTGACTTTTCTGAGTTGACACAAATTTTTATAAATTCAGTAAGTATTTTATTTACATAGTTTATCTCGTCACAAATCTATACATATAAAGAACAAGCGAAACGGAATTAAAACGAATGAGTTATGCTTTTTGCAAGTTTTATATAATTGAATACATAAAAGTAATTTTATATATTTTACATAACCTGTAAAAGTTACTGTTCATCAGTAGCTAAAATATTATAAATGTAATATTTTGATAAAATTTCTTACTACGAATCCATGGGTATAAATAACATGTAAAACGGAGTTAAAACGATAAAGATATAAGGTTTATAAAACCTTATGCACTATTTTTATACTTATGCACTACTTTTATAAAAACAATTAAACTAATTATATAATCAATAAAAATATTAAATCATATATTATTAACAAATAACCAATTATTGGACAAAGATAATACTTTATATTATGGATTCAAATACGTAGACATTTATTTAACAAATACGATTTAAATACTATTTTGACTTTTTAAGTTAAACTAAAACTATTAGGTGGTGGTGTAACTATATAACATGTGATATTGTATTTACATTAAATACACGATACTTATACGACCTATAATTAACTAGGTTGCATTCGGATTTCCCGAGACGGTTTACTTATTTGATTTAGATAATCAAACCATTCACTTAAGGTGAGTTCATAGCCCCGTTTTTATACAATTACAATGATTTACAACTTTGGGGTGAGAAACATGCATTGTTTTACAATTGGACGCAAGTACACTTTAAACAAAATTACGAGTTTGCCTAAGTAGCTATAACCCACTATGCCCATGAATCATGAACTGTTAATTACTAGATTGTAAGCGCGAATGTTATGAAAAGATCTATTTGGGATTGACATCCCCGTTCGGGTGAGTAGCGCTTACTAGTTTCGGAGGTACCGAAACGACGAATGTATACATGTCAGAACAATTTAGACGTTGCGGGTTGAACATCTACACGGGCACATTATTTGCATTAATTTGCATACATATATGTTGTAGCTTCAGTGTCATAAGCTTAGTTCATTTTATAACACCTCGTGTTTTAGGACAATGTACGACGTTAATAAAGTCACTATTTATTTTTAGTATTGTACGCGTTTGTTTTTAATGGAAATCGTTAAGTTAAATCGCGTAAGCTAAAAATGATCAGTTAACGTAAACAGGCATTAAGTGAATTATTGTTTACATCAAACAAGGGTTAAGAAATTATTTTGAGAATAATTATTAACGTTTCACAAGTTACTTTATCAGATACGTGAAAGTGTTTACGTTTCGCGATAAATGACAATTAGGTTTACCCGGAAACCCTAAAAATCAACGTACGCTTCAACAAATACCTACGTTTATATACAATGATCGAAGTTTATAAAACTTTATGCATATGTATATATTTATACACATCTCATATGATTATACAAGATAACAAATATTTTACAAAATACCAAGACATTACAAGTAAACATTTATATAAAAACTATACTTTACATTTTATAAAAGTTTACTTACACATTTTCTTTTAATAATTACACAAGTATATTAACTAAGTATAAAAGAAATAAGCTAGGAAACACCCTCCTTACTTTAATGGGATGATTCCCATTATAAGGAACCAAAGACATAAACATTTAAGCCCTTGGTTCCCTCCTTTCTTGTCCCCTTGAAACCCACGGCATACCCCCCCTCCCCTTGGACTTTCTAGTCAAACATGACAACTACAAATATCTACATACTCTTCCTATAAATACACATGCATGCATAAGTGAAATCCTTACTCTTTTACTTAGCAAAATTCATTTCCTTTCTCTCTTTTCTTAGCCCTAACCCACGACTCAATATTCCTCAATAAGCAAACCATACAAAATTTTTATACAATCCATACAACCCTTTACACTTCAATCCTAAGGCATACTAAAGTGTTTTCAAGCATTGGTTCATCATTTGCAAGGATTAAGGAAGAAAAGGGAAGATTAGGGTTTCAAACCTAATCTAGGGTTTATAAGCTTGTAAGCTTTGGTTTTGA
>BQNB010036136.1:0-31622 GCA_026074375.1 Tanacetum coccineum | reverse complement strand
ATCTTTGCTACACTTCATTAGGCAAATATAGGAATTATATTTTGTCTAACATGAAAATGAGTACTAGAGAATCTATTGCATTAGAAATTCAATTTGACCTAACGGTTGAATTGCTTCTAAGAGTGAAGTTGGGTTCGTGGTATAACCCGTAAAAATGGTCAGGTTTAGCCTGAATTGAGCACCACTAGTGATAGTCTCATATTCATTCTCTAATTTGATTAACTGGCTCTTCTTAAATGTGCCTAATGATAGTCTACATCGATAGACTTTATATTTTATTAGGAGTGCACACTAAGCAAGTAGAAGTTAGGTTTCCCCTTAGTCAATCTAGACTACATGCATTTCACATATGTGCTTTGAAGTTTCAAGATGATAACGTGCTCTTACGTAATGCAACTATATGCTTTCATGTTTGTCTTGATGCTCAACGTGTATTTTCTTAGCTATTGAATGCATGTTTGTTGTAAAAGCATTTGCCTTTTTCTAGAAAATTAGATAAAATATCTCTTAGTTTATCTAAATAACACATGCTCCTAAGTGCTAAATGCTAACATGTTTTACATGATGATTGCATTTAAAATTATCACATTTTGTATGCGTCATTTTACATGACTTACGTGTTAATTGTGCACCTACACTATGTTAGTTCAATGTATGACGATTAACGTTTAAATGTCATATAGTCTTACACATTAATCTCGTTGATTATTGTGGCAATGAATGCTTAGATAAACTTGCATGCTTATATCTATATGCCTTATGCATCTAGGTATATATTTTCTCACATTAGAATATTTTTCTTTGCGTCCGTCTCATAAATCTAAAAAGTCAAAAGAGTCGTAAAATGGTCTTATATCTTCTAGAGTCTTCACTCATACACTCCTTGGATTGACTAGCGTATTCTTACTCCTTTTTACATATAAATAAATATAAATATATAACAAGGATCAAAATCCACAAAATCAATGAAACCGGAAGTAGTATAGAGTGTTTCCAGGTCGTTATGTCCCAACGAGGCTTGAATAGAAAATCGAATGACGGATTGATGATTGATGTTTGAATATGACAAGGATATGATTGGGCACTAAACCTAATAAGCAAATGCACGAAAAGATAAGCAAGGAAAATAAGCTAGAGCATGCATAAAGGCTAGGAATGGTAAAAACACTAAAAACTTTTATACTAAGACACAAATAAGCTTAAGACAAACCAAATAAGCTAGACTAACTCTAAATAAGAAAATTCAGCAAGCAATTAAACTAAGCTAAGCAGGAGAAACTCAGCAGTACTAACAACAGTACTAACAGTTTTTAACTAACAGTACTAACTTGGAGTTAGTACTGCTAGCTTTGAGTTAGTACTGCTAGCTTTAACAAAACACAATGAAACAAGAAATAAGCAAATAGGCTAAAACAGATATTTAACTACCCCTAATAAGCACTCAGGCATAAGAATAAGCAACTGGAATAAACTAAATAAGCTCAAAACTAAGAAAACTGATATACTCTTAAAATTACTTTGAAAAGGCAAACAAGCTTAGAATAAGCTCTACTAAAGATAATAAACGAAAATGGGCTTAATCTACTCTAAAAAGCTAAGAAAATCTTAAATGAGCAGAAAATATAATCTAATAAGCAATAATGAACCAACAGTACTAACAGTTTTAACCACCAGTACTAACTTGGAGTTAGTACTGCTAGCTTTGAGTTAGTACTGCTAGCTTTAAAAACCCCAAAAATAGAACAAGCAGTACTAACTATGGGTTAGTACTGCTTGTTCCAAACACCCCTTAAAGTTTTCACAAATCATTTTTCTTTTTATATTAAGCTGATTTGGTCCTAAATTGTTAAAAACAGATTATCAAATAATAAAATAAGACACTTATAAGCAGACTTCAATCAAGAATAAGCACTTAAATAAGCTCTAATCAATCTAACAGTATTAACTAAACATACTACCAGTACTAACTAAGAAGGTGACACAAACTATTTTTAAACTAACAACTAAGCAAGATAAGCACTAAACATCATGATATGATAAATAAGCATTATAGGTAACATATAAGGCACTATAAGCAGTGTACAGTTAAATAAGAAAAGTACGAAAAGAAGAGATCTTAAAACCTTGGCTCATAACAGGGTTTAAACAATGAGGCTACAAGCTCTAGCTTGTATAGAACAAGACTTAGTGAGAGTAATAAGCCCATCAGAACTGGATTATCTTCCATAAGTTGTGGTATATTTGAGTGTGGACTTTTTTTTGTGACTTTACTTAAATTCTTAGTATTTGAGTTAAGAAATGACTTATATGATTTTATAAGACTTAAAACATATTAAGTAAAGCTTTTAACAAAGGAAATACAGAGAATCAAGAATTGTCTTAAAAACTCCAAATTTGCATTAAGACGAAAATTAAAGTTACAAGACTTGGAAAAATAAAATTGCATAAAAATAAGCTGAAATTTAACTAAGAACTAGATAAAAACCACTAAAAACGATCCCCATATTGGGTTACAGAGGCCCTATTTATACTAAAAACTTCTTCCTCTTATCTTCCAGCTGTGCTTTCTTCTGTGTTTCTTTGTAGAGACAAAAACCCAAGTGTGCTTGTTGTGTGAGGTGATTCTAAAAATGTATCTCAGCCTTCGATTTCTTTTGTGCTTCTTTTGAGTCAATCACAGCCATCGAAATTACTTAGAAATAGTGAGGGATTGCCAACATGGCAATTATAAAGCTGAGAGAGATAGTGGAGGAGGGGGAAATGTTTTATCCAGGGGGTTGTAGAGGTTGCAGGGTAAAAGGGTGGAAAGACACTCGTGAGTTGTATCTGGGTTTTTGTCTGGGCGGGGTCGGGGGGGGGGGGGGCGCGGGGTTGTGGGGGGGGGTGGGGGGGGGGGGTGGGGGGATGGGCAGGGAAATTGGCTTTGGATAAGTTGGCAGCTTGAGATTGGTTCATTCTTGTCTTAAAGAGCCTTAGGGTATATGACATGAATGGTGCCTTGCTTAAGTAGCCTAATAAAAGCCAAATTTTGGTTGCCTCGATGTGGACTTTATTCTTGATTGCATTTGATCTTTTGAAAAGGGCTAGGAGCTAATTATTGCGTTCTTAACCATTGCACTTTATTTTCTGAATTAATAAGTATCGAAACAAAAGTCTTAAAGAGCCTTCGGGTATATGACTTAAGTAAAATCCTGAGATACAAAAGTAGGATTTGCGGGAGGAAAAGTAAGTACACAATTAGTATTTATGAGTAGTGTTAGTGTCATGACTTGTAATTAACGATGATCTTGTTTTTAAGCTTAGCATGGGAAAAGTGAAAAATCGGGGATGATGAAGTTATCTTTTAGACGCTTAATTGTGCTTTTTGTTCTATGATCCTAAAAGTTACCAATGAGGTAATGAAAACAATACATTGTGTCAACACAAATAAATTGTAGTTAGGTAGTTATTTAATAAAAAAAAATAAAAAATAAAAAAAAAAAAAATCTTAGAAAATGGGAAGTCGGGTGTTTTATAACTTGTGATCTCTTAAACAAAACTCTTTGCTACTTTTCAAAGGTTTAGTTTGGGGAATTTTCGAGGTATTTGGTTATAAGGCATGTGATATTGCGTGAGGACACACAATGTTTTAGTTTGGGGAATTTTGATAGTTGTTAAACTATACATACTTAAAAAGGCCCAATTCAACCCAAAACGGATCAAAAATGGCAAAAATGTGCTTGTATTTGAGTTTTATGTGTGCAGGTGGATATGTCAAATATTGCAAGAAAACAGTCAAAAACGGACACGAGAACGGATGAGTGATCAAGAAGCTAAAGAAATCAAAGCCGAAGCCAGAGAGATCATGCCTCAGCCTTCTACAGTCAACTGCAGCTAAACCACAGTCAACCAAAGCCCAATTCCATTGTTTTATAAATTCAAGGGCTGATTTTGCAATTTATGAAAGTTTGTTTACAACTTGAAATTGGTCTTGCCAAACACAAGGACCGAAGTTGTAATTTCCCTAAAGTTATAAAAAGGCGCGGGTCAAAGTCCGGGTCAAATAAACCCATGGATCCCCAATCGACCAATGAGAGTTCAACCCCCAACCCGACCTAACCCGACCCTTACCCTACCCTACCCGGTTTATCTTATAACACATTTACATTTACTATTCACTCATTTACCCCCAAATGAGATTAAACTCACTCACACACACACGAACACACTCAAGAACACAAAGAACCCTAGTTTATAATCACTCACCCCCATCTAAATTAACCATGGGGTAAACACTCCTCTCACAACCCTTAACCCATCTATCACTATCAATTAATCCCCCAACCCAATCCACCCTGGCAAAATGAGAGGAAATGATTGGGTGATGTGACGTGTGTGAGTGTTTACACTCACATAACTAACACATATGTCCACGTCAATGATCCGGGTGCACACATGCTTCAATCGAACGATTGAGATACAAGATCAAGGAGAGAGAAATGATTGAAGGGCTGAGATAAGATGAAGAAGGGTCTAGAAGATGGAGGATGAGCTCAAGCTTCGGGTATAAATACCCCCTCATTCCAGCTTATGTGTGGTGAAATTTTTAGTTTATTTTTGTAGTAGTTTAATTTTTTCGATTCAGTTTTTTAGTAGTTTTTTAATGTAATTTCCATTTCATGTTATTTCATTTCGTATTGTAAGAAACTTTATTCCAGTTTTAATAAAAGAATTATTTCATATAAATTTGTGTCTTCATTTAAATTCTGTCGAAATATTGGTGTTTGTGTTTGTTATTGCTGTTCATTCGATCAAGGCTTGATACCATCTTGGAAATTGGATGGCTGCTATGGTATCAAGAGGGTTTAGAGCTATTGGTTAGCATATAGGCTTAGATTAAGTTGTTGTTGATTCGAGAATAAGCTTATGTGAATAAGCCATAAGCTCCCACTCAGCTTATTGTTGTTTTCTGTTTAGCTGGAAACAAAGGTACTCTTTATTATCTTTAAGCTTCAATAAGTTTTATTTTTGTCTATTTAATTCTTAATAAGCGTGGTATTTGCTAATGATTTGATTAAGTAGATTTATTAAGTAGTAAAAATCTGTCAAGTGCTTAAAATTTGCTTTGCTTATTTATTAATGAGATAGAGTACTAAGTCTGCTGAAGCTTTTAAAGCTAAAAGCATATTTCAGACTTAATTCAAAATAATATTGAGTTAAGTTTAGCTTCTAAAAAGATAATAAGCTGTTATAATTAAAAAGTATTGCTGGTTGTTAAATTTAGAGGTTGCAAGGGGCCTGTTTTGTCCATCTTTAAATGTTTCTATCAGTTTTCAATTTATCCTTGTTAGTTACCTCAGTTAGTCCTTAGTAATAATTGGCAATTAGTCCTTCGTTAGTTTAATTGTTAGACTTGTTAAGTCCCTAGGTTAAGGGACTGCTTCTGTCAATTGATCAAACTTTGTGTGTTTTATAAAACTTTAATATTAGGCCGCCTACCCTTATCTTTCTGTTTTGTCACTTTTAACCCATGTGTTTTGGTTAAATTGGTTAAGCTTAATAAAAATAGTTTTTATAAATAATAAATTAGGTTTTTAGTTTAATTACTTAAATTAGTTTAAAATTACTCATTAAAAATTAGGGCTTTTAATAAAATTAATTTTCTGCAATTATTTCTATTTATAAAAAATATTTTTTATAATAATTTTTAGTTTTAAGTTTATAATTTTTTTTAGAAAATTAAATTTTCAAAGTTTATTTTATCGTTTAATTTTCAATCCCTTTAGTTTTTTTTTTTAACTTTTCCAACTTTAATTTTTAAATTTTTAATCTTTTAAAATAGAAAAATAAGTAAAAAGAAAAAAATGTTTTCCTCATCTTATATATCTTTTTAAGTAATTTAGAGTTAATTTAGTTTAAAAAGTATTTTTCTTAGTTTTTATCAATTTAATTTCTATTTTTAGAATTTAATTTAGATTAAATAGTATTTAATTCATAAAAAATCCGAAAAGCCCTTTAAAAAATATTTTTCTTTTCCTAAAAATTTTCTTTAGCATTAATTTAGGTTTAGGATTCTAGTTACAATTTTTAAGATTTAAATTGCATTTGTTTTCTTAAAATGTCGCATTTTATTACCTTTCGTAATTAGTTTAATTTGTTTAATTAGTTGTTTAATTGTGCCTTTAATTTTAGTAGTATAAATAAATCAAAAATATCTCTTTTCTTATTCAAATCAATCATTCCGAACGAGATCGAGGTTTCTTCCCATGCACCGAGTCATTTTGGGAAAACGACCCCGGGTGATCATACTTTAACCCCGGTTTAATATACGTATTTATATATTAATTATATATATTTTTTGAGAGAGAATTTTATCAAGAAACTTGGTATCTTTCTTAATTACTCTCCGGTATTATATTTAATAGTACATAATTTAACGTGTATAAAACTAAGCAATCTGTTTTTGGCGCCGTTAGCCGTGGACTTGTTTGTAAAGCGATTCCTTCGTTTTGGTGTTTGTCGATTTGGGTTTGAAGATCCTTTTCGTCCTCGAAAGTTTAAATTTTTTGTCATAAATCCAAAAAAAATAAAAAAAAATAATAAAAATATAAAAAGTAAAAAAATATTTTTTCCTTTTTCATTTTTAGTAGAATTAACCATATTTCCATATAAAAAAAGATAACAAATAATCAAAAATAAAAAAAAATTGTCTTAATTCAGAAAAATAAATTCCACCAAGTTGGTTTAAACGAACACCAACAAATAATATCTTCTATTGAGATATTATCATTTCAATTTCCGGTGAACTTGCAATTGTTCCCAATTCGAAATCAAAGATTTAACACTTGCCTTTTCTGTGTCACTAACGACGTACGGCAACTCCATGAAAAGCAATTTTCAAAGCTACCGTGAAGTAGTTGATTATTTGGTTTAAATCTCTTTCGTGTAACCGTTAAAAAAATATATATATATATAAAAAAAAAATTAGTGTAAAGTTTTGCTTTTTAATTGTTAGTTTTTCTTTTTATGCGCACTCGTTCGCAAATCTCGAAGACAGATCGTCAACAACCAAACTCTTCCGTTGAACCAATTTGTTGAAACAAAACGTGTTTCCAAAAGGCCGACAATCGAACGATGGCTCAAAATGTTACAAGCACCTATCGAGGGTGTATGAAGATGCTAAAAGTATGTATCCACCGATGCAATCAAACAATTTCGAGCTAAGGCAAAAAGCCGTTATCAATCTTGTGCAAAGCAACAAATTTTACGGGTAGACAAGATCCTCCACAATCACTTCGATTTTTATAATAAGAGTCACTTCACGTTAAGAATGACATCCAGAAGTTCCGAACACCTTCGATTAGCTTTTTGCTTTTTCCTTTTTCTCTAGACGGAGAAGAAGCCCGAGATTGGTTAGAACATAAGAAACCTCTAGATCAATTCTACTTGGGACGACCTTGTTTCAAAGTTCATAAACCAATACTTTCCACCTTCAAAAAACCACTACTATCGTGAATGTGATCATTACTTTTATCAGAAACCCCAACGAAGCCTTTAATGAAGCGATGGGGAAACGTTTTTAAAGGACCTCCATTCGTCAATGACCTCAACGCAAGGCTTCTTCTGAACGTCCACCAACTTCGATACTTTTTTACAACTCTTTGAATCAAAATGGATCAAGATGCCTTAGATTCTGCAGCATGTGACAATTTCTTGGACAAGATGCCTCAAAGAAGGTTTAGCAATTATATGAAAGCAAGTCTAAAGTTCTTACTCAAGAAGTTCGTGCTAAAGGATCAAGATGAGTACGGAAGCTCCTCTTTCTAATTCTTCATCTCTAATAATTCTTTCCGATATGCAACAAATAGCCGTTTTCTCTAGAGGATAAAGACCTATCAAAATGTAACCAAATGATGAGTCCCAAAAGAAAAGCTTTAGTTGTTACTACTTACCTGACATCCGTCAAAGCAGATTGAGGAAGAATGTTTCCCTGTGGATCAAATCACAATTTTAACCATTGTCCCCGTTAACTCGAAGTGGAAACATTTTCCCGTTTATTTCAAGATAATATCCAACAATTTCAACAACCGCAGCCGATGGAAATTTTCTCCCAAAGAAACCAACCTTCCAAATTTGGCCAAGTCAAATGAGACCCACCGGGTTTCATCAAACCAAATGTCCAAACCAACCAAAACCGATAACAATGAACCAATTCTAATTTCAAACCACAACCCCGTGGAGAAACTTAATCAAAACCGTCAAAACAACCAAAATCTAGTATTCAAGCACCACGCCATAGACCAAACACCAACCAACCAACCACGCAATCAATCAAGTTTTTACCTTATCAACCACCAACAAAAAGTGTTTTGAAAACAGATTTTTAAACTACTCAAGGCAAGACGATGCGGTGTTGAAGAATGTTCAAAATCAAAGGTCAAAATATGCAGAATCTCAAATGGCTAAGTTACAATTTGTTGACGAAGACTTTGTGATAATTTCATTTCAAAAATATTCATGCCTCTACTTCAAATTCAGGAACTCTTCCAAGTCAAACCGTAACTAACCCTTGTCAGCAAATTAATGCTATCACCACAAGGAGCGGTAAGACTTTGGAAGAACCTTCGATTCCTCTTGTTCCTACACCCGATGTTTCAAAACCTCAAAAAGGAACGCTTAACGAACACCCGGAGAACGTCAACGGAAAAAGTGCAAAATCCAAAAATTGGAAAATACCGCACATGTCCCCATTCTCCGGGGAAGAAGATCCATTTCATTGAAATCCCAAAACCAAAAGCAAAGAAAACACCGTTAATTTGATCCAAATCCCTAACGTATCTCATCAAAACTTAAAATTCCATTACCCGAGAGGATGAAAGTGAGAGAACACGATAAACCAAGTGCTCAACATAGCCGGTTTTTGAAGATGTTCAAACAACTCTGTTTAGAGATTGGATTGAAAGATGCTCTCGTCGAAATGCCAAAGTTCAACAAATGGTTAAGCTCGTTGCTAAGAAAACCCAAAAGAGAACATGAGGAGATCGCTATCAACAACTGTGAATGCTGAATGTTCCGCATATCATCATGAACAAAGTTCCTTCCCGGAGAAACTCGAAGATCCGGGAAAATTTCTTATCCCATGTTCTTTACAAGAACTCAAAAGAACTAGTGCTTAAGCCATTCAGGAGCTAGCATTAAGCTTTTACCTTATTCTATCTTTATCAAGAAACTGAGCTTGAAGCATGACTCCCTACTCGTATGACACTCGAGCTTGCCAACCGTGTCCCATTTCTCACACCGGATGGCAGAGCCGAGGATGTTGTATTTAGAGACGATGGTTTCACTTTTCCTTGCGGATTTTGTGTGGTTAAATTTGAACTTGACCCTAGAGTGCCTAATTTAATTTCGGAATAGACCCTTCCTTCGAACCGCAAAAGCTCTCATTGATTTGTACGAGGAAAAATTGACTTTAAGAGTAGGAAAAGATGAACTTGTTTACTATGCCGATAAATCTGAGAAAAACAAGGAAAAGAATTTTGTTCATGCCATTTCTGTTATTGATTTTTCAAAAAGAATGATTCCGTTTAGTGGCAGTACCAACTACACATTCTGATTGATCCTTCTCCTAGTTCTTCTCCGGTGAAGACTAGTGATAATTTTGTGAAGTTCGCCAATGAACTTGCTCCTCTTAATTCGTTACCACCGGGTAATGATGATTCAACTCTTAAGAAGGACTTGCATGAAGAGAATTTTCAAGAAGATGTCGAGATTAAAAATTCCAACGTTTCCTCCGAAAAAGCTCGTCTTTCCTCAACATTTCCTTTATCCGACAAAGATGTGGAGTGTTTTTGCTCCTGAAAGACGATAATGTTGAAATCGCTGAATTTCTAGCAAATAGAAGTTATCTTCAACTTAGAGACGATATTTTGAAATCAGAAGGAGACATAGCTTTTCTTGATAATCTACTTAGTGATGATGATTCCCATAATCTCGATTCCAAAGTGACCTCCGATCATGAGCCAGAACAGAATGAATCTTCAATTAAACTTGTTTCTCCAAGGAGGTGATCCTCTTCACAACATGAGTTCGCCGGTGAAACCTTTAACACTTCCTGCGAAGGAATGATCGTGAATTTGAGGAAATATCTTAGTCTTCTGACAGAGCATATGAAATTTCAACTTCCAGGGAAAATTTCATCAAAATTCGTTTATCGAGTTCTCTTCCCATGTCTCCCTATCCTCATTGAGGATAGTGACCCCACTCAAGAAGAGATCGATATTCTCCTTGTTCCAGATGATTTAAATCCGCCTGGTATTGAGGATGCTGATTCCGAAGATGAAATTAATGAGTCACCTAACCTTGATCACCAAGATGATCCGTCAATTCCTCGACCTCCACCAGAACCTCCGGATATTAAGAAATGTTTTGAACCCAAAGCGGGTATTTTGATAATCAAAGAATTTAAGGGTGTTTCTAAATCTCATGATTTTATGACCGGTATTCTACCCACCCTTGTTTTCAGATTTACCCTTCATTTCTCAATGTCTCCTTCGATAATGAAGACAAACCATTATAGACCTGGCATAGTTCACATTTCCTAATGAGCCGTGGCATGTTCCAAACAGTTTCTTGGTTCTAATTGATTGCTCCTCACCTAAGGAAAACTAATTAGGGATCGAGTCACTTGCTGACTCGGTAATCAAAAACAAGCCGCTTCGTGGGAGTACACACCCATGCCTTATCCTTTTTCTTTCTATTATCTAAACTCTAATGTGTGTGATTGAGGGGCCATCCTTTTCGTTTCTCGTGTTTTGTTTCTGTGTTTTGTGATTTGGCAGGATTTAAACCCAACATTTCAAGAATCCTCTCGTGTTCGATGCCTAATTCCGAAGCACTCGAGTTTCTCATCCTTTGTGTGAAATTAGTTTGGGGAGATCAATATCCTTTCATTATTATCGATTAACGAATTATCTTTGTCTACTTAATAAACGGCTTAGATTTTCGGTAGAACCTCGAAACTTAAACATTGAGGACAAATGTTTTCATTTTATGTTGGGGAGGAATCTATCGATTTAAAAATTGTGCTTTGCTGTGTGTTGTTTTCTCACGTACTCCGTTTCTCCCACAAAAAAGCAAAAATTTTAAATTTTTTCAGTATTTATTTCAATAAAAAAAAAAAAAAAAAAAAAAAAAATGTGTTAAAGACAAAAATGTAGGTTTTCCGCTGAGTAAGAATAAGAAGTACTTTTTACCCGATTGAACGTGTTTTGATTTTCTAGCTTTTTCCCTTAACAATTAATGAAGATAGTTTTTATGCCTAGTCTCATGACATGCTAGACTTGAATCATTAGTAAATGAAAGCTTGGCTAATATCAAGTAGATTTTAAATATTAAACGGTAAAGAATAGTTGGGATTTTCTTACAAGCTCTCATATGGTTATTAATTGTGGCTTTTTCTCCATTAGCTGTTTCACTTTTATATGCAATGTTTAATAAATAAAGTTGTATTGTTTTTTGGTTAATAATTAGTTAATAGAAGTTTTCTTTAGTTCCTTGTGAATAGGATGAGTACAATCCATCAGGAAAACTTAATTTTGGGCTTAAAAATACAAAAAAATAAAATAAAATAGAGTTATCTCTGCCAGATTACTTCATCGTTTCGGAGGCGTGCCGATGTAGGAGTTTTCAAAAAAATGTAGAGTCCCGGTGTCCATAATAAGTAGAAATATCCCTATTGTCGATCTCTATCGATGTGGCTTACGATATAAAAGCACCGGTTTTTTAACTTATATAATCCTTAAGTCGAAAATAGTTGCACATCGTGTCCGGTAAGGCGTGGCTATTGTTGTAGCCAACAAAAGGACTGAGGTTTAATAAAGTTGCTTAATTTTTGTCTTATTTTTGGCCTTAAAGAGCCCTAAGGGTATATGGAGCAAATAAGATTGGTTCATATCTTGTTATTCCTTAAAGAGCTTAGGGTATATGACAAGAAAGGGCCATATATGCATAAGTAGTCCTAAAAAAAACCAAATTTTTTTGGTTGCCATCGAAGTGGACTTGTATTCTTGATTGCATTAGATCTTTTTGAGAAGGGCTATGAGCAATTATTGCGTTCTTAACCATTACACATTAATTTCTAATTAATAATATCGAAACTAAAAAGTCTTAAGAGCCTTCGGGTAATCTGACATAAGTAACAATCCTGAGATACAAATGTAGGATTTGTCGTGGTAGGAAAAGTAAGTACACAATTAATATTTATGAGTAGTGGGTTAGTGCATGACTTGTTATAAAGCAATGATCTTGTATTTTAATGCTTAGCATGGAAAAGTGAAAAATAGGGAAAGATGACGTTATCTTTTAGACGCTTAAATGTGCTTTTTGTTCTATGAATCCTAGAAAGTATACAATGTTTTAATGAAAACATTGCATTATTCAACACAAATAAATTGTAGTTAGGGTAGTTAATATCACGAAAAATCATAAAAAGAGAAAAAATCTTTAGTGAAAATGGGAAGTCGGGTGTTTTATAACTTTGATCTCTTATCTCTCTCAACAAACTCTTTTGCTACTGTTTCAAAGGTTTAGTTTGGGATTCCTTCGAGGTATTTTGGTTTATAAGTCATGTGATTATTGCGTGAGAACACACAATCTTTTAGATTTGGGGAATTATGGATAAGTGTAGAAATACACATATCTATTTAAGCTTAAAATAACCCAAATAAACCCAAAACTGATCAAAATGTGCTTTAATCTGAGTTTTAATGTTGTGCAGTATGGATAGTCAAATATTGCAAGAAATCAGTCAAAAAAACGGACACGAAGAACGATAGAGTGATCAATAATGCTAATAAAATCAAAAGCCGAAGCCAGAGAGAATCATGCCTCTGCCTTCTACAGTCAACTGCATCTAACCCCACAGAGTCAACCAAGCCAACTCCAATGTTTTTATAAACACAAGACTGTATTTGCAATTGGTGAAAAGTTGTTTATAAGCTTTTGAAATAGTGCGTGACCAAAACACAAGGGCCGAAAAATGCAATTCCCTCATACATATAAAAGAGGCCGCGGTTCCAAGTCCCGGGTCAAATAAACCCGTGGACCACACTTCAACCAATCATATCAAAAGCCCCCAACGCCATCCTTACCCATAACCCTAACCCACCAACCCTGTTTACACTTATAAACACATTTTACAGTTAAACACTGTGCACTCATTTACCCCCAAATGCTATCAAATTCACTCGGACACACACACCGAACAAACAAACCCAGAACAATGAACCCTACGTTTCTTACCCACTCAACCGCCTCAACCCACCCAATTAACCATAGGGGTTAATGATCCCTTCAGACACCTTAAACCCATCCATCACCTATCAATCAATAACCTAACCCAATCCATCCCTGGCAAAAATAAGAAAGAAACGAATGGGTGAATGTACGTATGTGATGTTTACACTCCATAACGTAACACACTTTATATCCACATGTCATTGATTCCGGGTGCAAACAAATGCCTCAATCGAACGATTGAGATATAAAACAAGGAAAGAGAAAAATTGAGAAGGGCTTTGAGATAAAGAGGATATAAAATGAACGAGAAGATGGGCAAAAGCTCAAGCTCGGGTATAAATTACCACCCTCATTCAGCTTATTATCGTGTTGATTTTTAGTTTATTTATGTGATAGTTTAATTTTTGTCGATTCCGTTTTTAGTAGTTTTTTATGTAATTTCAATTTCCTGTTATTTCATTTTGAATTGTAAGAACCTTAATTTCAGAATTAATAAAAGTTTTATTTCATATAAATTGTGTCTCATTTAAATTCTGTCAAAAAAAAAAAATATTTGTGTTTGTGATTGTTATGATCAAGGCTTGATACCATCTTGGAATTGGATGGCTGCTATGGTATCAAGAGGTTTTTAGAGCTGAGGGTCAGCATTAGGACTAGTTTAGGATATGTTTGTTTGGTTTGATTAAGGGCTTATGTGGATTAAGCCATAAGCCCACACAGCTTATTGCTTTTCCTGTTCTAAGCATAAAAGCTAAGTGTAACAACACTATTGTTTTACAATTGTTTTTTTTTTGTTTTCTTAATAAGCTGTGGGATTTGCTAATAGTTTGATTAAGTAGATTTTATTAAGTAGTAAAAATCTGTCAAGTGCTTAAAATTTGCTTTGCTTATTTAGTTTAAGAGATAGAGTACTAAGCTGCTAGAGCTTTTAAGCTAATAAGCTTATTCAGCTTATTTCAAATAAGATTGAGTTAAGTTTTAGCTTCTTAAAAAGTTAATAAGCTGTTTTATATTAAAAAAGGATGCTGGTTGTTAAATTTTAGAGGTTAGCATGGGCCTGTATTGTCCATCTTTAAAGTTTCTGTTTGCACTCGTTAGTCCATGTTTAGTTACGCATTCGGCGCTTAGTATAATTGCATAGTTAGTCCCTTCGTTATTAGTTTTTAATTGATAGACTGTGTTAAGCCCTAGGTTAATGGACTGCCTTCTGTCAATTGATCAAACTTGTGTGTTTTATAAACACTTTTTTTTTATATTAGGCCGCCTACCCTTAACTTTCTGTTTGACACTTTCTTTTAACCCATTTGTGTTTTTGGTTAAATTGGTTAAGCTAATAAAAATATGTTTTTATAAATAATTAAATTAGGTTTTTAGTTTAATTACTTAAATTAATTTAAAATTTACTCATTAAAAATAGGCTTTTAATATAAAATTAAATTTTCTTCCTGCATTATTTCTTTTATAAAAAATATTTTTTTAAATAAATATTTAGTTTAAGTTTTTATATTTTTTTAAAAAATAATTTTCAAAGTTAGATTAATCGTTAATTTCAATCCGTTTAGTTTTTTTTTTACATTTCAACTTAATTTAAATTTTAAACTTTTAAATAGGAAAAAATTAGTAATTAAAAAAATGTTTTCTCTATCTTTTTAGGTAATTTAGATTTAAATTAGTTTTAAAAAGTATTTTTCTTTAGTTTTTTATCAATTTAATTTCTATTTTTTAGAATTTAATTTTAGATAAATAGTATTTAATTCATAAAAAACCGAAAAGCCTTAAAAAATATTTTCTTTTTCTTAAAATTTTTTCGTTATAGCATTAATTTAGGTTTAGGAATCTAGTTTACATTTTTTAAGATTTAAATTGCATTTGTTTTCTTAAATGTCGCATTTATTTCACTTTCGTAATTAGTTTAATTTGTTAATTATTTGTTTAATTGTGCCTTTAATTTAGTAGTATAATTAATCAAAAATATCTCCTTTTCTTATTCAAATCAATCGTTCCGAACGACGATCAGGTTTCCAATTGCACGAAGTCATGGGGGAAGAACGACCCGGGTGATCATACTTGCCCGGTTTAATATACGTATTTTATATTATATTATATATATTTTTTGAGAGTGAATTTTTCAAGTGTAAACTTGGTACTTTTTCATAAATTACTCTCGGTATTAATATTTTATATTATAATTTTACGTGTAATAAAACTATTCAATCAAACCTTTTAGAAGATAAGTGGGATGATGAACACAAGATGTAAACCCTAACCAAGCTTCCAAAATCAAAACCCTAATCAAGAAAACCCTAGATATGTTTTCTTGATAATTCCTTGTTAAACCCGAATCCATAAGCTTGTTAACACCTTGAGTACCATAGGTAGCCCTTAGAATGAAACACTTGAATGCTGAATTGCCTTGGATGCAAAATAAAATGAAACCTAGCACCACTCAAGGTAAGCCATGGGTTTAATGAAGTGTGGGGAGGGAGGTGTTTTGTTTGAATTTACCATGAAAGGGTATGTATAAGATAAGAACAAAGTTACTTTTGCTTCTTATAGTAAACCATACCTATGAATTAACCTTAAACTCAACCTAAAACCAAGTAAGGAGTAAGAGTGAAAAGTAACCATTGAGTAAGGAGCTCCTCCTCCTCCTTAGGAGGAGGAGACCGCAACATGTGTAGCGGGGGAAAGAGACTTTTTTTTTACAAGGCCAAATGTTTAGAAACTTTATGTTGTTAAAGTGTACCTTATTGGGTTAAGTTAATTTACTTGTATTTAAATTAGATGCTAAGTGTGGTTAACACCCAGCATCCTGCCAAAGGCATATTTAGTTGTGATCAGTTGGTAAAATTATTTATGTATTTTAGGGGATAAATGTGGTATTAGGAGTTTGAGTATAGATAGGTATAGGTGCTTCCGGGTAAGCCCGAATGTAATTTATTGCGAAACGTAAGCGTTTTACGTAACCAACAAAAATAAATAATGAAAAGAAATAAATATACATCTAAAAATCCAATAACGCTGTGTCTTGAAGTAAGTACTTTAATTGATTTGATGTCCGTGTACATCAAACGTTGATTTTTAGTTACGCGATTAAGCTATAAGATAATAATTAAAAGCGAAACAGGAAAAAACTCTAAAAATAAAATAATAGGAATTTATTAAAGTCGTAAATAACCTGAAAATGAGAAATGTTTACAGTCTCCACCCGTTAGAAGAGCCTTGTCCCAAGGCTCAAGATGCGGCATTTTTCGAGGGTGCGGTTTTTGTGAAGAGGTGCGGATACTTTTCCCAGAACTGGACTTCGCGTTTCCCATGGTGAACTCAGGACCTCTCTTTGGAGTTCCATCGAACTTATGATGATGGGAATAGCGACTTTCCCGCCTTAACCTTCTTTGACTTCACGATCCCAGTTTTCCACTAGTTCTTCAACAAAGTGAGTTTTATCATCAATTGTTGTAATTTTCATCTAACGTAAACTGCCAATGGCTCGACGGATAACACTTTTTTAGATTGGATACATGAAACTTACTATGAACCCTTTTGCCTTAAATGTAAGGTAGTTCGATTCAATAAGCGACAGGTTTTCCCACTTTTGGCTAACACCTTGAAAGGTCCAATATACCTCGGGTTCAACTTCCCCCATTTTTCAAAATGTACGACCCCTTTCCAAGGTGATACCTTTAACATAACTCGATCACCAACTTGAAACTCTAAAGGCTTACGTCTCACATCGGCGTAACTCTTTTGGCGATCATGAGCCGCTTGCATTATGTGCTTAATCTAGACAATCTTCTCGGTTGTTTCATGAACAAGTTATGGACCGGTGAGCCGAGCATCTCCGACCTCGGCCCAACACACAGGTGATCGACACTTTCGGCCATACCAGAGCTCAAATGGGTCACGCTTTAAATACAAAGCGAAGGTAGCTATTGTTGTACGAGAATTCGATCAGCGGTAAGTGTCCTTCCCAACCATTCCCAAAGTCTATCATACAAGCGCGTAACATATCTTCAAGAGTTTGAATGGTTCTTTTGCTTTGTCCATCAGTCTCCGGTTGGTATGCCGTACTCATATCCAGCCGAGTACCCATAGCTTTCTGAAATGACCTCCAGAAATTTGACGTAAACTGGGGGTCACGATCGCAAATGATCGAGACTGGTATCCCATGCCTTGTGACCACTTCTTTCAAGTACAGTCTTGCTAGCTTGTCCATAGGGTCAGTTTCCCTCATCGGTAAAAAGTGTGCAGACTTAGTAAGTCGGTCTACAATTACCCATATGGTGTCATTTCCACTTTGCGTTCTTGGGAGTTTGGTGACAAAATCCATAGTGATATTGTCCTACTTCCATTGAGGAATTGCTGGTTGTACTAGTAAGCCAGATGGTTTTTGGTGTTCGGCTTTGACTCTTAAACACGTCAAACATTTGCTAACATAGGTGGCAATGTCAGCTTTCATGTTAGGCCACTGATATAGTTGCTTCATGTCCTGTACAAATTTTAGCGGAACCACCGGATGAACATAATATTTCGACTTGTGAGACTCAATGCATAACAGAGGTCCTTAGGTCACCAATACACGGGCACCCAACTCCTGAAGTTTAGACACAATGTTCCCTTCCGCTAGTGTCCAACTTCTCCTTCCTGAGCTTTTCCTGGGTCCGTCGAATTCTCAAATCATCATACCTCCTACGGTCTTCCGGACTTGAGGTTTATCCTGGTTTTTCTTGCCTCAATCTGAGCCTTCCAAAAGTCCACATTGGGAAGGGTCCAAACCAAAGTCCATAACTAAGGCCCGAACCCGAAATGGCTTTATTCAGTTCCTTTCTGCTCACTTCATCAGTCACTACATTTGCTTTTCCTTCCTGGGTGATAACGGATTATCACAATCATATCACTAAGCAATTCCAACCAATTGGCTGTCCTCAAGTTTAATCCTTTTGATCGAGGATGTGGTTGTATAAACTTATTATGTCAGTGAACACTGTACATTTTGTCCCGTACAGATAATGCCTCCAAATCTTTAGAGCGAACACTACTGCGCCTAACTCCAAATCATGAGTGGTGTAATTTTTCTCATGGAGCTTTAGTTGTCGTGATGCATAAGCAATCACCTTTTCTCTCTGCATTAGCACCGCGCCCAACCCTTTGATTGAAGCGTCACAGTAAGCGATAAAGTGGTTCATTTACCTCGGGTAACGCTAGAATTGGTGCACTACACAACTTCTGCTTTATCAACTGGAAAGCTGCCTCTGCCTTGTCACTCCAATCAAACTTGATCTTCTTTTGAGTGAGCTTGGTCATTGGCTTGGCGATCTTTGAGAATCCTTCAATGAATCTTCGGTAGTAGCCTGCTAGGCCCAAAAATTGACGAATCTCCGTTGCAGACTTAGGAGATGCCCAATCTTTGACGGATTCAATCTGGCAGGATCCACATTAATACCCTGACTCTGTCAGATCACCGTGAACCAAGGAACTGTACTTTAGGGATCCAAAATTCGCATTTAGAGAATTTGGCATACAACTGCTCCTTCTTAAGCAACTCCAAGATTAACTTGAGGTGCTCACTGCAGATGCTCTTGCTGTTCTTCAAAGTATAACAAAATATCGTCCAATAAAGACATCCAACGAATTATCCAGGAGTAATGGTTTGCACACCCGATTCATGAGATCCATAAATACAGCTGGTGCGTTAGTCAAACCAAACGGCATAACTTGAAATTCATAATGTCCATATCGAGTTCTAAGCGGTCTTTGGAATATCTTCTTCACGAACCCTTAGTTGATGATAGCCCGACCTCAGGATCGACCCTTTGAGTGATACTCGAACCTTGTAGTGATCGAATCAAATCATCAACCCTGGAAGCGGATAAAACGGATCTTTACCGTCAGCTTATTCAGTTTTTCCCGGTAATAAATGCACAACTGGAATGATCCATCCTTCTTCTCTGAACAACAAGACGGAGACTCCCAAGGTGAGGAACTGGGTCATATAAAACCCGTTTGTCCGGAGAGTTCTATTAGATGGACCGCAATTCCTTTTCATCTCGACTGGAGCCAGCCGATAAGTGTGCCAGCCCATGCTACTGGCTCACGTAAGTCACCAGGTATCAAATACGATTAGAAAATTCCACTTGCGGGTTGGTGGAAATACCCGGCAAGTCCTCGGGAAATAACCATCAGGATAAGTCTTAAACTATTGGTACTTCTCAAGTTTGCTTCACCTCGACTTTGTCTTCCACCTTTTTTTCAAAGTAACCTAAGCCAGAAAGAAAGGACATCGCTCCAGCAAATACTTTTAGTGGTTTTGGTTCAACGAGATGATATTAAATTCGGGACTTCGAAACCCGTTTTTGCTTCCAGTACACCCAATGGAAAAATTAAATATTGTCTCCAAAGGGAACACGAATGAGTATTCCTCAACACAAACGATTACGGCAAGATATTTATCTAACCAGTCCAAGCCGAATAATGACGTCAAAAACTACCCATCTCCACGGGCATCAAGTTGATTTTGAATGGATGATTTAGAAAAGTTTAACGATGTGCAAACCCCTATAAGTGTTTTAACCCAAATATTCCTATCCGTCAGCACCTTAAAACATCATAACCATGGTTTAAAGAAGTTGGGATAATATCAAACAAAGACTAAATGCCAGTCGATATGAAACTTCTATTCGGCACCAGAATCAAATAGTATGAAGCTAACGGTTATTTAGGAGGAACGTACCCCTTGACAACATTAGAGTTCGGGTTTATTTCTAAAGGGTAAGCCCCCAACATTGCCATTTCCACTTGAATTCCCTTATGATTTCCAATTCTTCAGCCTTTGGGTAGTCACGTCCTGAAGTTACCTTGATCACCACACTCAAATCAAGTGATACCCATCGTGGATTGTTCCCTTGGGTTCTCTGTATCTTGTTAGTTGATGTTGTTATTGTTGTTGTTACATAGGTCGACCTTTACAATCACGGGGCCGCTTGGTCAAATATTTTTTTGCAAATATTGCACTTTTTGAGTACCAGGCCCATCGGGTGATCAATTGCACTTTGGCATATAGAGGTTTGAGGTTCCTCCATAAGGCTTCATAATATCTCTCCAGGCCAGCATGTAATCCCATGCCACATTATTTCATTTGAATGGTTTGCTGCTGGTTTTTGTTGTTCTTGAAGTATCATCCCACCCCAAATTTCCTCTAATTCTCTGCTTACGTTCAGCCTGCAGTGATCATCTTTTTGTCCATCATTTCAGTAGCAAATTCAATGGCCCTCTTGCATTGACTGAGGCTTGATGCCTTAACATTAACACTTCCATGTAATCATGTCGGTAAGACCACCGACCATACCATTCACTTTAGCTGATTCCTCCAGGAACATTCTATCACACATGAGTGCCAACTCTGAAACGTTTGATAATAAGTCATTAAGTCAGTACCATCTCACCTTAAGTTCCAATTACACAGATTCCAGCTTTTTGATTCTCGCCCCTAGGGCCAATATTTACCTATTTATCATCCTTTCAAAGCGTCCATGGCAAAATTGTATAATGCAACATCTTGTCACAGCCCTACGATGTGATTATCCACCATGCAGGCCACTCCCTTTGAAGGGTACAAGATGCATACTTAACCTGACTTGTAATAGCACAGTTGCTGATAAGGAAAACAGATTCCATCTTTTCTGCCCATTTTAGGGTCAGGCCAACGACTCCTTCGGTGCCTTTGAAATTTGATAAGGAATGGTCCTTCAATAAATCAGTTTTAAGTGCAATCCTCGTTGAGTAGAGCACTTCCTCTTCTCCGCCGTGGTTTTGTTATTTTCCTGAACCATGGCTGTTATCCGCCGTCCTGCTCCCTGCTTGCAATCGCTTTCTGCTAGAGCCTCAGCAAGCGCCTTGGATCAATTAAAGCTTGGAGTTGACATCAGTGACATTTGTGGTAGGAAGTGGTTGAGGTGGCGGGTGTGCCTCGTGGATTCTTCTTTTTGGTGGCATATTCTCAAAAATCAACAAGGAATATAATACACTCAGATTTCATACAATCATAAACGCAACATGACTTAGTATATAAATAGAAACAAGATCACAATCCACTAGTGAATAACACCTGAAAGTGAAAACAACAATGGACATAAATAACATCACAAACCAATACCCCCAGAACATAACAACATCGATAACAAACAATAATGGCCCCTGAATACAACCATGTTTCAGTATCAATAGATACCCAAAGAGAAAAAATGGACCAAAGCGGTGTTTAGCTGGGTATTACCATTAAACTTAACAACTCAAACCAAGATATCTAAAAAGAAAAAACAAACGTCCCTACAGCCCTATTAGCTGTGGAGTAACCCATAAAACTAATATGCTATACAAGAAAGCTACAAAAAGATACATGACAACAGCTTCTGCCAGCCTCAGCTGGCCCCATCCTGAGGCTCTGGTGTCTCTAGCCATCTAGTGTGACGCAATACGTCCAAGCGCTGTAGACAACATGAATCGAAGCGATGTGGTCTAGAACCACTCAACGTGCAACCTGTGCCTCTAGTAGTCCTAACATGTGCCTCTATGGCTGCACTCCACTCCTCAAACAGTCCCAGTTATACAGCATACCCAGCCTCTCTATCCGAAAGCCAAAAGCTGTGTGGCAGTGGTATAGTCTATCTCTAATACGTGTTGACTCGGGCTCTCAAGAAGCTTCGTCATCATATGCCTCCCTCAATCGTCCTGAAACTCCTCATCCACTGCCTAACAGTATATCAAGCTCTGACACTCACTGGTCTACCCCCTTCCAAGGTGGTCGGTGCAATCTCCATCATGTGGCCTCAACAATCTCTCCCAAGTGTCAACCTCTGTAGTAGGCCCTGGCTGTTCTCGCGGCACCAGCTGCAGAACTCTCCCCTGATCTCTCATCCGGGAGCTGGATAAGTAAGACAAGTTCTCTTCTTAGGCGGCATCTCACTCAGCCCTCAGGGAACATCAGATACCTTAGAAGTAGATGGAAGTGATAAGGGTGGTGATGCAGCTGCAGCTCTCATCCGAATCCCGGCTGCCCTATAGCCTAATGGTGCCCCTGCATCAGTAGCCTAATGCCGTGGGTTTAATGAAGTGTAGGGAGGGAGTTTTTGTTTGAATTTTACTAGGAATGGGTATGTATATGATAATGAACAAGTTACTTGCTTCTTATAGTAACCATCCCATGAATTAACCTTAAACTAACCCAAGTTAGGAAGTAGAGTTAAAGTACCATTGTGTAAGAGCTCTCCTCCTCCCTAGGAGGAGGGAGATGCAACATGTGAGGGGGGGAAAGGACTTTGACAAGCCAATGTTTAGAAACTTGTGTTGTATAAGGTACCTTATTGGGTTAAGTTAATTTACATGTATTTAAATTAGATGCTAAGTGTGTACATACCCACATCCGGCCATAAGGCTTATTTAGTTGATAAGTTGGTAAAATTTTATGTATTGGGTATAAATGTGGGTATTTGTTTAAGTGTAGATAGGTAAAGGTGCTTTCGGGTACGACCGAATGTAATTTATTGCGAAACGTAAGCGTTTTACGTAACCAACAAAAATAAATTATGAAAAGTTATAAATTATTTCTAATAATCATATAACACTTTCTTGATGTCAACTTTAATTTGTTTGGTGTCCGTTTACATTGACCGTTGATTTTTAGTTTACGCGATTTAACTATAAGATAATAATTAAAAGCGAACGCGTAAAACTCTAAAAATAAATAATGGAATTTATTAAAGTTGAAAATAACCTGAAAATGAGAAATGTTACACCTTAGGTGTTGATGTTATACGTCATGGCGCTAGAGTCTTTATAAGCTTTTCCTTTCTAGTACATGTCTACACGGTTCTGAAACCTCACTATTGGACAATTACTCTTGTAGTGTCCCAAACTTCCACACTCATAACATGTGAGAGTTCGTTGATTCCTAGCAGCAGTAGGTGTCCTACAATTTCGGGTTATGTGGCCAAACTTCTTGTAATTTCTGCACTTTACAGTGCATGGTCTATTATGGTGAAATTTGCACTGGTTGCATAGAGGTAGAGATCCACCATATGCCTTCTTGTTGATTGGCCAAGTAATGTGTGCTCTAGGCACCTTATGCCCTTTGTTTTGTTGGCTCGAGCTTCCATTGTGGTTACCTTCCCACTTCCTCTTGTTGCTAACATTCTTTACAACCTTGTCTTCTTGTCATTCAGTCTGGATCATTGACTTACGGGCCATGTTGGTTTTTGTCTCATAAATAGCAATAGCCTCGATAGCATTAGCCACTCGCTGGGCTACAACCCGCTCAATTTCCTCAACAGTCATCCGTTGATTAACAGTTGTCATCATTTCCTGAAGATCATAGGAAACAAAATGTATATGAAGTTTCATCCAAGGGAAAATCATAACACTTTATGATCCCAACATATATGTAAGGTGGTGAGACCACGTCATGTAGAGATATAAGATAACAGCAACCATGGCATAAATAAATCCACATCATACAGTAGCATGATCATAACCAACAACATAGGTTAATACTTAAAACTTTTTTTTACCTGAGTAAAAGAGTACAAGCTTTTCATTAACGCTACCAACCTAGTATTACTTAAGTTTAGTGGGATACAATACAAAACGAGCTACACTGACAAATCAATTTGTCTATGGGCCAGGGTGCTTCTCAAGATTCTAGATGCTAGCCTCTTATGTTATCTTTAAGTGATTTAATGTTCTCTGGTGATGGTGATACTGATGGTGGTAGTGATGATAAAGGTAGTGCAACAGCAAACTCAGTAATGCATGCCTCAGCAGATGGTGATCGTAGAGTATGGTGTTAAATAGACATCCATACAGTACGGGATTTGGTCTTAGAAAACAAGATGATATGGTATGGAGAGGTGAGTGGTGTAGAAGCAGACTCATCAGTCTCAAATGCCTCTGTATTCTCAGCTTGAGGAGACAGGATCATCTATAGGTACAATAGAAGGGTCGGCTGGAGCTAGGTGCTCCTCCTCCTCCTCTTTGTCCTCCTCATCCTTCTCAACATCATCATCGTCGTTGTCATCATCAGATGACTCATTATCATCATTGTCTCTTCCATCGACAGGATGGTCAGCAGGATCCCTCTCAGGGTCCTCCTCATCCTCCTCCAGATCAAAGTCAGCAATGTAGCCTGGTGATAGGGCTATAGGTAAGGCATCAATAGGTAGAGGCTAATCCTCCATTGGTTCCTCTAGCTCCTCATTAAAAATGCACTGGAATCTCCATGGCTCGGAATTAATATAGACAGACGTGTAAGTAACCGTCGATGGTAAAAACATGATTGCTTGCAACGAGCAAAACTTAACTTATATAAGTATATTATATAAGACCGGTATCATAAATATGAATATGCGCTCATGGCATAAATGAATGATGGTAAGATATCATATTCGATAGCTTAATGTTTAGGTAGCGTTTAGGACCTACGAGCTTATAGTGCTACCTTGCCTAAAGAAATGTTCCCCTATTTATATAAATAACCCTTATATAAATAAATGTAGAGTATGTGCGAAATAATGCAAACTCATATTTGTATATATACATAAGATCCTCATAGTAATGTACGTACTATAATATGAACACGTATATGCATCATGTAAAAATAACTAATGCAAACAACTAGTGCATGTATGTCCCGTGAAAACCCCTTTGTATGAATGCAATGTTTGAAAACGGTTATAGTCCAGCAAAAACATTTGACCTGGTTCTCTATAACCTTGGCTCTAGATACCAATCTGTAACACCCCCAAATTGGGTCGCAGCATAATATGGGTTTGGGAGCGTTACTTCATAGATCAATAGCACAAGATATATAAGAACGACCTTTAAAAGTGTCATTTAAAACCGATACATTGGATTTAGCAAAATGTTTGATACAAAAGCCCGAAGCTTTACTTATTCGTTGTTAAATTATACAAAGATTCTAGTTCATAACAAATGCTTCTCCAAAATGTAATGCAACCAAATCTTTAATGCAAATGACTTCCAAAATAACGACCACCAATGTATCCCTTGCACCTCGTGCCTTATTGACCTCCTGAGAAAAACATGCTTTAAAACGTCAACAATAATGTTGGTGAATTCATAGGTTTGTGAATTATATAAGTGTAGGACCGCAAGATTCCCCCGTGATAATACATTAAATGTAAACATCACAAAAATGTAATTACGTTTCCCTAAGCTCATGACACTGAAGCTCGACATAAATGAATTGCAATATAAATTGCCTACATTGCCCATGATGATGTTCTAACCCAGAACATCCCAAATCCGACATGGTATACGTTCGTTGGCTCGGTAGTTTCGACACCAGTGATAGCTAATCACCCGAACGGGGGCGTCACCCCCAAATAGATCTATTTATAACATTCGCGCTCACCCTCCAAGTGATTTACAGTTCATGATAGTGGGCACATTGGGTTATCGCTACTTAGGCAAACACGTAATCAGTTTAAATATGAAATGTTCACTTGCGTCCAATTATAAAACAAAGCATGTTCTCACCCCAAAACTTATAAATCATTATAAAATGTAAAACGTGGGGCTATGAACTCACCTCGAGTGGATGAGTTTAACAATGTAAATCACAACAGAAAATGCGTCACAATTACGCCCGAATGCAACCTAATCAATTATAGGTCGTATGAGTACTAAGTACTTTGAATAACTACTACCATATATAATTCTATATAGCTACATCACCATCTAATTGAGTTTGTGAAATAATATTTAAATTGCTTTTGATAAATATTATCCGTGTGTTTGTACTCGTATAATCGAATAAATAATTCAATTGTCTTTGTAAAATAATATTTATAAAGTTTAGGACATGTATAAATATTATATAAATGATTCTAAAATGTTTCGCAAAAATTTATATTAAAAACGAACCAACACTATTCATGTCAGGAAATAGTGCACAAGTATAAAATAGTGCGTATCTTTCTCGTTTTAAGCCCGTTTGGTATGTTTCTTATGTCCACGCTTTCGTATTAAGACGAGTTATCAAAATATTACATTTTCATATTTTTGACCTACTGGTGAACAGTACTTTTTACTGTTCATGACAGTTTATAAAGTTATTTTTATAAACTTAGTTATCGTAAACTCGTAAACGTCGTATTTTACTCGTTTTAGGTCCGTTTTTAGTGATTCTTTCGAGCACGTCTTTGTTATTAAAAGTTCTATCATATTAATGATGTTTTCAAAATATATAGATCTGATGTGAATAGTAATTTTTATAAAATTATTTTTATAAACGCGTTTAATTAGCGTATAACTTAAAATTAGCGTATCTCCTTCGTTATAAATCGGTTTTTCGAGTTCTTTATATGCCCACGATCCTTGGGACATGTAGTATCTTATAAAAACATAAAATAGACATGTAAAAATTCGAATTCCAACAGACCCCTTTTGGGTTTTTCTCAAAATGTGTTTAAAAGTTGTTTTTATAACTTTTTAGCTTAACCACTTTGTTACAAGTCCATTACAACCCTCAATATCACATGTCTTACATCCTTAGGGTCCTTAGTCCATGATTAGTCCAAAGATTGTCCAAAAATCTCAAGATCCATGAGTTTACATACTCATTTGTTCATTAACTTTCTTAAGTATACTTTTTAGGTAACTTGTTTATATATACTTTTTATACATAAACCTCACATGTACAATACTTATACCTCCATTATAACATGATATTAAGATCCATATATCATATATAAAAGTTTACCAAACCTCAAACAAGTGTAAAAATCCATTTTTACAAGTAAATAAGTTCCTAGATGGTGATTAACTACATAGACATTATATATGCATAAAATCACAAATATAAAGAGATTAAGGTTTTTAGGTAACCTTAATATGATGTATGATGATGAACAATATGATCTAAACCCTTGTTTAGAAACCAAAACCTAGCTTACAACCCTTGAAAACCCTAATTTCAAGTGAAACCCTAATCTTGAATCATGCTTGCTTAACTCTTGTAAACCTTAAACCAAACCTTCAAACCTTCTTGGGTTATCTTAGATATGATGTATAAACACTTAGAAATGTTACAAATAAAATTTGTATGGATGGTTTGTGTGTATGGATTTGAGCCGTGGCCTATTTCAAAGGAAATGGGAGAGTTTTTGCTTTGTTTTCACCTTGGAAATGGATATGTGTGTGTTTACTTTCTAGTTTAGGCATTATATACCCTAAGACTTATTCAAGGGACATGTAGAGGATTTCTAGGGAAAGTATGGTCATAAGTATGGAAGCCTTACAAGTAAACATGTAAGTCTTGCTTGAAAATATCTACATGTTCCTAAAAGTAGAGAACATCCTATGAAATCAAGGAAGATATGGAAATTAGATATTTCTTTGTATCTACACTTGTATATCCGGCCACATAGGCTTAAAAGTGATGTTATTTTGTAAATTTTGGGTATTGGGTATAAATGTGGGTATTTGTTGAAGCGTAGAAAAGTTTTGGTGGTTCTGGGAATGCCTAAACGGATTTTATCGCGAAACGTAATCACTTTACGTAACCAATAAAAATAAATTGAACAAATTTAATAATTATACTAAAAATAATTATTTAACACTTACTAGATGTAAACATTTAATTGTTTGATGCCCGTTTACATTGAATGATAATTTTTAACTTACGCGATTTAACTTAACGATTACGATTTTGAAGCAAACGCGTACAATACTAAAAATAACTTGTGAATTTATTGACGTCGTAAATGACCCTAAAACACGGGGTGTTATAACCACCACCACCATCAAACTAGTTTTAATTTATGTCTTTTGTTTCTTGTTTTTTTAATTTCTATGTAATGTTTTTTTTAATTTAATGTAATGTTTTTTAATCTTAATGAATTAAATTTTAGTTATATTGGGTATTTTTTTATTAAATAAATAATTTTTTTGCCCAACGGCACCAAAAAATGGTGCCAACGGATGCCCTAGCAAATGTGGTGCCGTTCAGTTTCTGATGCCGTTTAGCATTTTGCTGACGTGTCATCACTTTTTGAGAACGACACGAGCCGAATGGAACGACCGTTCCCACCACTATAAGAATTTCTAACTTTGTTGTTTGGTTTGATAATTAAAGCTTGGGTATCAATCTTACAAAGTGGGCCCATTATTCGTCTTCTTCCTATAAAAACAAAAAGAAGATATATACTGCATATATAGAAACATAGATCACCCAAAACTCTTATAGAAAACATAAAGAAAATATATATTGCATGCATGTAATTATAAAACACCAAATAGAGTATTTTCTCCATTCTCAGAATATATAAATAAAAGTTAAAAAGATTTTTCTTAAAAGAGAACTAAAGTCACAGATCATGTATTTTTTAATTGCACAAATTTATAAAATCACTAACTAAAAATCTTAACTATAAAGAGTAATAAGAATTGATCTTACTGAGTTTTGTAATTTATAAATAATATTTTAGTGAGGCTCACCAGAATGATCAACAAAAGGCACCTCTTCACCATGGTATGACCTTATGGGTATCCATTCCTTATTTGATTCATTTTCTTATTAACCAAACACTTGTATGACTATCATTGTGATTCCATGATTTTTATAGGCATGTATCAAACACACAATAAGAAAATGAATCAGATGAGGAATTGATACCCATAGGGTCATACCATGGTGAAGAGGTGCCTTTTGTTGATCATTCTGGTGGCCTTACTGAAATAATATTTATAAATTACAAAACTCAGTAAGATCAATTCTTATTACTCTTTATAGTCATGATTTTTAGTTAGTGATTTTATAAATTTGTGCAATTAAAAAAATACATGATTTGTGACTTTAGTTCTCTTTTAATAAAAATCTTTTCAACTTTTATTTATAGATTCTGAGAATGGAGAAAATACTTTCTTTGGTGTTTTATAATTACATGTATGCAATATATATTTTCTTCATGTTTTTTATAAGAGTTTTGGGTGATCTATATTTTTATATATGCAATATATATTTTCTTTTTGTTCTTTAAAGTTCACAAGTTAGTGCTGCTAGCCCTAGTGTTAATACTGCCAGTCCACAAGTTTGCACTGCAAGTGTCAGTGATAATACTGTGTATGCTTTCATGGTTGAAAATCCGAATGGTTCTAATGTCCTACATCAGGACTTAGAGCAAATTCATGAAGATGATTTGGAAGCAATGGATTTGAAGTGGCAGCTCTCTTTGCTAAGTGTGAGAGCAAAGAAGTACTATCAGAGGACAGGCAAGAAGATTTTCATTAATGGTAATGATATTGCTGGATATGATAAATCTAAGGTGGAGTGTTACAACTGTCATAAGTTGGGACACTTTGCCAGGGAGTGCAGAGCACCAAGAAGCAAGGAAGGTCAGTTCAGAAATCAAGACAACACCAGGAAGCAAGGAAACAATGAAGACACTTCAAAGGCAATGTTGGCTATTGATGGTGTAGGTTTTGATTGGAGTGACATGGCAGAAGAACAAGTTCAGACAAACATGGCTCTAATGGCATTTTCAGACTCAGAGGTATACACTGATAAAACTTGCTCTAAAACTTGTCTGAAAAACTATGAAACTCTTAAGAAACAATATGATGATTTGCTTGCTAAACAACATCAAACTGAATTTAAGGCAATTACTTATAAAAGAGGACTAGATACTGTTGAGGCACAACTTGTCACATATAGGAAGAATGAGGTTCTTTTTAGTGAAGAAGTTGATGTCCTTAAAAGAGAAGTAGGAGTCAAACAATATGAAATTAATATGCTTAAAACAGAGTTTGAAAAAGTTAAGCAAGAAAAAGATGCCATTGATTTTAAAATTAAGAAATTTGGTAAGGCCTCAAAAGACTTAGATCAGTTGTTAGGAAGTCAGATAACTGACAAAAGTAAAAAGGGTTTTGGATATAGTGCAGTTCCTCCACCTCATCCTCTAATTTATAATAGACCTAACAAGCTGGATCTGTCTTATTCTGGTCTTGATGAATTCAAAGAGCCTGAATTCAAAGGCTATGGTCCTGAGAATAATAAGAAAGAGTCTAATGTTGTTTGTGATAATGAATCAGATAAGTCTAAGGGAAATTCTGATAAGTCTTTGGTAGAAGAACAAGTATCACAGGTCAAAAGTAGCTTTGTTGAAGGTTGTGGGTCTAACACTAGTAAGAGTGTTAGTGAAGTAGAACCTAAGAAAGTTAGGAAGAATAATGATGCTCCAATTATTGAGGATTGGGTGTCAGATGATGAGGAACAAGATGAGTCTAAGACTAAGCCTGAAAAGAAAATTGTTATTCCTACTGCTGCTAAAATAGAAAAACCAGTTAAAAAGTCAGTTAGGTATGCAGAAATGTATAGATCACAAAGTCCTAGAGGGAATCAGAGAAATTGGAATGGTCAGAAGTCCAATCAACTAGGTAGTGAATTTGTGATGTATAACAAGGCTTGTTTTATTTGTGGGAGCTTTAATCATGTGCAGAAAAATTGTACTTACCATCAAAAGAAAAAGGTGGTAAGTGGGAACAATTACAACAGGGTGGATAATGACTATTATGCCAAGACCTCACACCATAGAACTCACAAAAATATGACTTCAAGAGTAGTTTTGCTGAGAACTGGTCTAAAACCTCTTAGTACTGCTAAGTCAGTTTATACTGCTCACCCAAAACCAACAGTGCATTGTGCTAGACCAAAGACTCATTTTTACAAATCAGCACAATCTACTGTCCAAAGGCCCTTTTATAAGAATCCAACATTAACTAACAGGCATTTTAATCATAAGGTTAATACTGTTAGGCCTAGAATAGTTAATACTGCTAGGTCATACAGAACACCTGTTAATACTGTTAGGCCCAGAGTAGTTAATACTGCTAGGCCAAATAGAACATCAGTTAATGCTGCCAGGGCAAATGGGTTCAATGTTGTTAAGCCCTCAGCATGTTGACTTTGGAGACCTATCAAACCTAATAGTGCATCAATCATTTTGAACAGATATAACTACATTGATGCATGGAACAGATCCAAGTCAGTAATGGCTTGGGTCCCAAAAGGAATCTAATTTCCTTATTCTTTTATGCAGGGCAAGCCACAACATGATGATAAAGGATTTGTTGACAGTGGATGCTCAAGGCACATGACTGGTAACATAGCTTATCCCTCTGATTTCAAGCAGTTTGATGGAGGTTATGTTGCATTTGGAGGAGGTGCATATGGTGGTAAAATTTCTGGTAAAGGCTAAAGACTGATAATCTTGATTTTGAAGATGTATACTTTGTCAATGAGTTAAAATTCAATCTTTTTAGTGTCTCACAGATGT
>BQNB010036135.1:0-48797 GCA_026074375.1 Tanacetum coccineum | reverse complement strand
TAAAAAAGGGAAAGAAGGAGGTGTCAAAGCCTTCTTAGTGACCAAGAAATGAAATGAGGTACTTGTAAGCAGCTTTTAGATGAAGTAGGTTGGTCATGGAGTTGTGTGGTTGCTTGGTTGGTTTTCAAATGGGTTATTTTGGAGGGAAATGGAGTATAGAGTTCAAACTTGCTCGGGTTAGGGTTTTTGGTTTAAATTTCGTGTACAATGGAGTAACGAGGATAGATTATGATATGTAATGTTGTAATTAAGTGTTTTTAACTTAATTTGATTAATGTTTTAGGTTAATAACAGGTAAAAACAAAGAAACGGGTAATGGTTTAGAAACTAGCTCGGTTTTTGGGTTTCTTGATTTTAATTTGGGTTTTGAGTTTAAAATCGTGTCCAAGTGATTAAAATGGAGGGAAATGTTGTTAAAAAGTTGAGCATTTCTTGTTTGTACATTGTACTTAATATTTTGTACAAGATTTGTTAGGAAAACGGAGGTAAAATGGCTATTTTGGATGTCATGCTTAATGACTTGTACATTGTGCTTTTAAGGACTTGTACATTGACTTGGAGGGATTTTATATTTCAAATGAGATGTTATATTACTTGTACATATGCTTTAGTAGCTTGTTCATTTACTTTAGATATTAACTTTACATGGAATTAGGGTTTTAGAGGTATACGATAACGGTTTAATGTCTGTCTTGATATAACGTTGCAAATGGTACATTATATGAGTAATGTACTTTGTAATAATGATATTAAGATATTGAATTGACATATTATGATGTTTGCTTGACATATATGTAGAAAGGATTACCATAAGTAGGTTGCGTGAGCTCATTAACTTTAGTTATGCAAGTTGCATTGTATATTGAGATATTAGTAATGCAAGTAATGTAATAAAGCGAAAAATTTCCCTAAAAAAGGTGGTTCATATATAATAGATAGATAGTACATTGCATCTAACTTAATAGATGAATATTTACATTGATGAAAATTTGCGGGTTGTTATAGTCCCTCATCCTTACAGAAATCTCGTCCCGAAATTTAAATGGATTTTGAAGTGATGTTTGAAAACAGATGAGGATATTTGGCACGAATTTCATCTTCGCGTTCCCATGTAAATTCTGGTCCTCTTTTAGAGTTCCATCGCACTTTGACTATAGGAATACGACTTCGCTTTAGTTTCTTGATTTCACGATCCATAATTTCCACTGGTTCTTCTACAAAGTTGAGTTTGTCGTTGAGTTGAAGTTATTTCATTGGAATGATAAGAGATTCATCGGATAAGCATTTATTAAGATTAGAAACGTTGAAAATATTGTGGACATTACTAAGCTCTTCAGGAAGCTCTAGTTTGTATGCTACTAGATTAATCCGTTCAAGGATTTTGAATGGTACAATGTATCGGGGATTAAGCTTTCCTCGTTTTCCAAATCGAAAGATAACTTTACGAGGTGATACTTTTAACATAACACGATCGCCAATTTGAAATTCTAAAGTCTTTCGCCTTATATTGGCGTAACTTCTTTGCTGATCTCTTGCAGCTTGCAAGCGTTGACAAATTTGCATGATCTTTTTAGTAGTTTCATGAATTATTTCTGGTCCCGTGAGTTTAACATCTCCAACTTCGGTCCAGCAAACAGGTGATCTGCACTTTCGACCATAAAGTACTTCGAATGGTGCTGCCTTGATACTGGCATGATAACTGTTATTGTAGAAAAATTCTATCAATGGTAAGTGTTGATAGGTCACATGAATCTTGAATCAATCATATCAACATGCAAGCTTAGAGAGAATGAGAGCAAAGGAAGGGAAAATTCAAATACTATATAGGAGGGAAATGAAAGTTGGTTACAAGAGCATCACCCTCTAATGAAGATTAGAGGGCTATTTATAGGCAATGGGAGGGAGACTTCCCTTCCTTATTTTTCTATCTTGACAATACTAGTCCCTAGACTTTGGATATTATGCTATTTCTAACTTAGTTTCCATACTATCAGTCGCTCGAGTAGGTATGAAATGTGCGGATTTGGTAAGGCGATCGACAATGACCCAAATGGTGTCATGTCCGATTGAGGTTTTGGGTAGCTTTGTAACGAAATCCATTGTTATCCTTTCCCATTTCCACATAGGAATTTCTGGTTGTACCAGTAAGCCGGATGGCTTTTGACATTCTGCTTTAACTCTAGAACATGTCAAACATTTACCAACATATTCAGCGATGATTGCCTTCATGTTAGGCCACCAATAGAGTTTCTTTAGATCTTGGTACATTTTATCATAACCTGGGTGAATGGAATATTTCGATTTATGAGACTCATGCATTATCAAGTCTCTCAAACCACCGAAATGTGATAACCAACTTCAATTCTTGATACAATGAGTTCCGTCAGGACGTATTTTAAATGATTTGTCCATTCCTTATAGGTTTTCGGCTTTGACATTTTCTTCTTTGAGGGCTTCATTTTGAGCTTTGAGAATTTGTGATGGTAGTTTTGGATGAATGGTCATGATTAGTGATCTGACTCGGAGTGATTTGATTTGTTTCTTCCGGCTTAAGGCATCTGCTACGACATTTTCCTTTCCAGGATGATAGCGAATCTCACAATCATAATCTGCAAGCAATTCTAACCAACGACGTTGCCTCATGTTCAACTCCTTCTGATGAAGAATGTGTTGAAGGCTTTTGTGATCAGTGAAAACTGTACACTTTGTACCGTATAGATAGTGTCTCTAGATTTTAAGAGCAAATACTACTGCTCCTAATTCAAGATCATGAGTGGTATAGTTTTCTTCGTGAGGTTTGAGTTGTCGAGATGCATATGCAATGACTTTTTCTCTTTGCATTAATACAGCTCCTAGACCTTGAAGAGAAGCATCATAGTAAATGACAAAGTCATCGTTTCCTTTTGGTAATACTAAGATTGGTGTTTCACAGAGTTTTTGATTAAGGAGTTAGAAAGCTGATTCTTGTTCTTTGCCCCAGATATAATTCTTGTTTTTCTGACTTAATTTAGTCAAAGGCTTTTCAATTTTTGAAAAACCTTCGATAAATCTTCGGTAATAGCCGGCGAGTCCTAAGAATTGACGCACTTCTGTGGGTGTAGTGGGAGATGTCCAGTTCTTAACAGCTTCAATCTTGGCAGGATCAACATGAAGTCCTTGACTATCAATGAGATGTCCAAGAAATTGCACGATACGAATCCAGAAATCACATTTGCAGAACTTGGCGTACAATTTCTCTTTTCGAAGTAATTCCAAGATTATTCTTAGATGATTTGCGTGTTCTTCTTTGTTACGAGAGTAGACAAGAATATCATCGATAAATACTATTACGAATTTATCCAAATATGGTTTACACACATGGTTCTTGAGATCCATGAATAGAGCAGGTGCGTTAGTTAAACTAAATGCCAAGACCTGAAATTCATAATGTCCGTATCGTGTTCTAAAAGCAATCTTAGGAATATCTTCGTCTCTTACTCTCAGTTGATGATTGCCTGATCTTAAGCCAATTTTTGAGTAAACGCTTGAACCTTGAAGTTGATTGAATAATTCATCGATCCTGGGTAATAGGTAACGATTCTTTATGGTAAGTTATTCAATTCTCGGTAATCGATGCACATTCTAAAAGATCCGTCTTTCCTTTTAACAAATAAGACAGGAGCTCCCCAAGGCGATGTACTTGGTCGAATGAAACCTCGGTCTGCTAATTCTTGAAGTTGGTTAGATAACTCCTGCATTTCTGAATGAGCCAATCTATAAGGTGTTCGGGCTACAGGCGCTGCTCCGGGGATTAAGTCGATTTGGAACTCTACTTGGCGAACGGGAGGAAGACTAGGTAGATCTTTAGGAAAAACATCTAAAAATTCTTTGACTACGGGGATATCTTCTAGTCTTTTCTCGTCTGATTTCTTTTCCATTACTTGGATCATGAAAACTTGACAACCTCGGGATATATACCTTTTGGTTTTTATACAGGATATGAGATTTAGTCGAGTTTTACTTTGATCACCTCGAATGATTAGAGTTTCACCGTTGATAGGAATGTGAACGACTTTCTCGTCACAGAGAATTTTGGCATGATACTTGGACAACCAGTCCATACCAATGACAACGTCGAAACTACCAAGTTTAATTGGCATGAGATCGATTTCGAAAGGTTGATTTAACAAAGTTAAAGTGCAGCCTTTGATAACGGTGTTTGTGCTTACTAAGTTTCCGTCAGCCATTTCGATATCATAAAAGGTATCTATTGTAATAGACGGAATATTTAGCATAGAGGCAAGAGATATGGATATAAAGCTTCTATCAGCTCCAGAGTCAAACAATACTTTGGCTAAATGCTGATTTAGAAGAAACGTACCCGTAACCACGTTCGGGTCTTGATGAGCATTCTTATCTCTTAGCATGTAGGCTCTTCCCTGGGCATTGATGTTGGTCTTTCGGCACTGATTTGTATAATGCCCTTTTTCTCCACAGGCATGACATACAATTATCACTGGTAGTTGATTACTTCCAGTGGCTGGCTTCTTGTTTCGGCAGTTCTTGGTCAAATGGCCTACCTTGTTGCAAATATTACATTTACCAGTACAAGGTCCGGTGTGATGGAGATTGCATCTCTTGCATAATGGGAGGTCTCCGGCATACCTATTGTTTCCAGATGGAGTAACAGCATAAGCTCTAACAGCTTCTTGCCTTCGGTTTTGTTGTAGTTGATGATTATTGTAGCGATTGTTGGTGTTGGTGTTACGGTAGTTGTTGTTGCTGCGGGAGTTGTTGTTGAAAGTTCTTCTGTCGTCAAACTTTCGTTTGTTGTCACTTGATACTTGAATTGGAGTAAGTTTAGTTACTTGATCTATTAGCCTTTGGGCTATGTTAATCGCTTCCTCTAAAGTTTGAGGTTTAGAGGTAGTAACATTTCCTTTAATGCTTCAAGGCAGTCCCCCGATGAAAGCTTCCAAGAGTTTCTCGGTGTTTAGCACCATGTTCGGGCATAGGATTGTTAATTCTTGGAATCTTATAACACAAGGTTTAAGATCATTTCCCTTTACAGTCAGATTGTAAAGTTCTTCTTCTATTTTTCTGATTTCAGTCCGGGGACAATACTAGTTTGTCAAAAGCCTTTTTAACTTAGTCCAAGTGATTTGATTGGCTTGCTCTACTCCCATAGGTTGGGCATATGCATTCCACCAGGATAAGGCATCGTCAGTTAGAGTACCAGTAGCAAATGTTACTTTGTTTTCTTCAACACATCTGCTACAAGAGAATACTGATTCGGTTCGTTCAAACCAGCAGATAAGGCCAACTGCTCCTTCCATACCATTGAAGTAGAAAGGTTGACAACTTATGAATTCTTTATAGTTTCTCATGTTTACTACAGGAGTTCCAGTAGGACCGGTGTTCCTATTGGGATTAGCATTTGCCATTGTTGCAGCTTGTGCTTCTAGAGCCGCAGTGACACTGTTAGCAACTAGTTTTCTAATGGCATCTTGAGTCATGGCCGGTGCTTCCGATGTTGATGTTCTTTTGGGAGGCATTCTATCAAGAAAAGATAACATGTAGTAAGAATGATATCACAAGTCTAAAATTGTTTAAAGAGTAATGCTTATTTTTCTTTAAAATGCTTAAAGTTCAAAATAACCATTGCTATGAGGGTGATGAAGATGAAAATGATGCATATGCTGATGATGAATGATGCTAATGAATGATGATGATGAATGGTGATGATATATGGATCGGTATTATGAAACAACAAGGTATATAATGGGATTTCCTTTGTATTAAGAACAACTTGCCTTAGTACTATACATAGTTAAGATTTGACAAGTGTTTTTATTTATACCACACATCCCGTGGCTAGGTTAAAAGCTAATACTGGAATCTAAGCTAGTAGTTGGATGATTATTCCATACTGTTCTTGAGTTTGTGGATGGAGTCTTGGAGATTTTCTATATCCTCTTGGTGACGAATATGCATGTCGTTGATAATGTCTCCTAGTTCAGTGATCCTGAAGCGGGCTAGAGAAATCTTATGGTTACTTCCCATTTGTTTCCTCTGGAGTTTGGTAATTTGGGCACGAGCTTGTTGAAGTTCAGCTTCCAAAATATCAAAATCTTGTTGGATGATTACTCGTCCTTTTCTAGAGACCTTCGACTTTATCTTCTATATGCACAATACGATCAAGAGAGAGTTCTCCTAAGTAATTCATAATTTCTTCGATTTGCTCCTCATGACGCTCTATACTTGTCTTTCGAGAGCTTTCACCTATCTCAAAGGCTTGAGGTAGGGAAGAGGCAGAAGAAGAGGATCAGCCTAGTTTATTGGGTGACAAAAATTCTTCCGGAGGAAAGAATTCTTGAGGTTTAGGTATTAAAGATGGAGGTATGATAGTTGGAGGCGGGATAGGTGATTTTTCAGTATAAAAGGCTTGCAAAACTTTCATGTAGGGATCATCATGAGATAACGAAAGAGTTGGTGAAGTTAGAGGAACTATTCCAAATGAGTTGGAAGAGCTAGAGTAAGTTTTTCTCGGTGAAGTTGGGATATAATCCAAAGAAGCCAGAGGAAGATAGTTTGGGAAGTTTAAGGAAAAGGCGTCCTCCATATTGGAAGTAGGATGGTCGGGAGAAGACATCGTTCTGTTTAACAACCCAGCAGTAAATAACATAAGTTATTTATTTAGTAATATAATAGTTATGTATCTTTACATACCATTTCGGAAGATATAGCGACACGGAGGACTTTCTTAGATGGAAAAAGAAAAGTAGTTATAGTTAAGGTTTCAACCTTGTTCTTTATAACGTGGCTCTTGATACCAAATTTGTAACACCCCCATTTTTACATATAGCAGCGGAAGCTAATCTGGGGTATTACTTCAAGGTACAATAGTCATAATCATAGAAAACAAATCAAAAAGAGTCGTTTTTGAAAATTTAGTTATCATTCATTATTTCATCAGAGTTTTTACAAACGAAAGGTCCCAAAATCTAAAACACAAAGTTTGAATGATAACAGTTTTGCCATCTTCAAGTCCTCGCCACTCCATGCCATAAGTTGCTTAATTACCTGAGATAAAACATGCTAAAAAGTCAACACAAAGGTTGAGTGATATTCATAGGTTTAAGTTAAATAATTTGAATGCAAATTCGATATTGGGTTACGTTGTTATACACCCGTTATTTGTAAAACAATTATTATTGCCATTAGCTCATGTATCCAAAGCCTTGGGATATATAATAATCAAACGTTATAGCCCCAATGGGTGCCTCTGCCAAAACGCCCGCAGTTATATTCTAATGGTGTGCAATTGGTTACCGATATGACTGGGTACACAAACGGGGAGTCCAACCCAAATAGATCTATTTACAACATTCGCGCTCACTCCGTCGAGTAATTAAGGGTTCGTGATATTAGGGACTTAAAGGCAAAATAGTTACTTAGGCAATAATAAATCAGGACAGCATACATAATTAATTGCATTCATGGTTTATAGCATGTATCCCCCTCACGGGTTTATAAAAACATTTGAAAGATTAAAATGTGAGGCTATGAACTCACCTTAACAATATATGGAAATTTGATTGATAGCAAAGGTATATGAAATGAAAGTAACGGCTTCATCACACGCAACCTGGGGTAATATGTCAAGTCTTAGTTTGATTGTTATGTTTCAAAACTTTATAAAGTATAATGTATATCTTTGATTGAATTATTATGGAGTATTGTATCACCGTTCGGGCCATCATAATTCAGAGGTCATTCAGTAAACGTTTGAGGAGCTAGGGCACTTTAAATCGTAAACCCAACAACTCAGTCAGAACGTAATACCAAGATGAAACCCCTTAATATGAAGCTCCCTAGTATTGTGATACGATATAGATTCGGGACAGGATTTTTATAAAGCACATCGATGATGAATTTTATAATAGTTATAACATAATCGGTTTTAAGCGTTTTGCTCAATAACTGGAAATGATAAGCACGTCAAGCGTTAATTAAAGTTATGTCTTATAAGGTTTTGAACACATTTCTACACTTTTTCAAAATGTTACATTTTAGACCCTTAAGAATGAAAAATGGCAAAATATACCCTTGGAGTTTTCACTTTTACAAGTTTGGTCCTTCTAGTTGAAAGATGTACAAAGTAAACCTTGTACTTTGGAAAGTGACATAATAGACCCCTATAGTTATAACTTTAGAAATATGGCAAAAATAGTCCTTGTACTTATAAGTTTTCAAAAGTTACAGTATATACCCCTTGCATGAAAATGATTTACAAAACAAGTCCAAAATCCATAATAATGATATTTTTCATAATGAAAAGTAATTTACAAGTTATAGCTTATTAATATAAGCTAAAATATGAAGGTTTAACGTAACAAAAGTTCAAAATAATGATTCGTTAAGCTAGAAATCAAAACGGGTCAAATTAGGGTTTTAAAATGAAAAAGCGCGGGTTTTAAGTACAAATTCTTTCAAGACATAATAAAGTACTTATTATAATGTTAGATAAGCTTATTAGGATAGATTTTAACAATAGTTTAGAAGTTTAGCTTATAGATTAAGCAAAAACATGAAATTAGGGTTTCATGAGCTCGGTTTAGATCAAAAAGGTAAAACACATATGTTTTTGAGTTCAAAGCTTTTAACAATTATTTAAGCAAGATCATATGAACATTATAAGGGTATGAAAACAGAATGTGAGCTTATGGAACCTGGTTTTGAGCTTATAGCTTGGAAACGGGTCAAAATCAGGACTTTTAGCTTCGTACGCCTAAAATAACAACTCCAGGGCTTCTTTTATTCGTTTCTTTGCTTCACTTCTGGTCTTGGGACTTCTATTGATCTTATAATTCTGCTATGGAAGTATTAGAACTCCATTTGTGTGTAATAGAGAAGTTGTGGGGTATGGTTTGAAATGAGGTGTATGTTTTGACTTATATAGGGCTCAAGGACCCTTAAAGGCCAAAAAAACTTGGTGAAAAAGGCTTGGACACATAGGTTATGACTAGGAGGAGCTAGATATGAGAAAGAGAAGCTAGGAGATGAGTAACATAAGCTAGAAACTAGGTTTGATGTGTTGTTTTCTTCTTGGTGTGCTGCGGCTAAAAAGGAAGAAGAATGAGGTGTCAAAGCCTTCTTAGTGACCAAGTAATGAAGTGAGTTGCTTGTAAGTAGCTAGGGTATGAAGTAGGTGAGTCATGGAGGTGTGTGGTTGCTTGGATGGTTTTCAAAATAGGTAAAAAGGAGGGAAAATGAGTATAGAGTTAAAACTTGCTCGGGTTAGGGTTTTTGGTTTAAATTCCATGTACAATGGAGTAATGAGGATATATTATGAAATGTAATGTTGTAATTAAGTGTTTATAACTTAATTTGATTTATGGTTTAGGTTAATAATGGGTGAAAATGAATAAATGGGTCATGGTTTAGAAACTCGCTTGGTTTTAGGGTTTCTTGGTTTGAATTAGGGCTTTGAGTTTAAAAATGAGTCTAAGTGATTGAAATGGAGGGAAATTTTGTTAAAAAGTTGACCATTGCTTGTTCGTACTTTGTACAAGATTTGTTAGGAAAACGGAGGTAAAACGGCTATTTTGGATATCATGCTTAATGACTTGTACATTGTGCTTTTAATGACTTGTACATTGAATTAGAGGGAGTTTATATTTCAAATGAGATGTTATATTACTTGTACATATGCTTTAGTAGCTTATGCATTCACTTTAGATATTAACTTTACATGGAATTAGGGTTTTAGAGATATACGATAATGGTTTAAAGCGAGTCTTGATATAACGTTGCAAATGATACATTATATGAGTAATGTACTTTGTAATAATGATATTAAGATATTGACTTGACATATTATGATGTTTTCTTAACATATATGTAGATAGGATTGCCATAAGTAGGTTGCGTGAGCTCGTTAACTTTAGTTATGCAAGTTGCATTGTATATTGAGATATTGGTAATGCAAGTAATGTAATAAAGCAAAAATTTTCCCTGAAAAAGGTGGTTCATATATAATAGATAGATAGTACATTGCATCTAACTTAATAGATGGATATTGACATTGATGAAAATTTGTGGGTTGTTATACCTTCAGCGACGAAAGCAACAATCGAGCTTGAGTAAGAATTTGTCTTCAAGAAGTTGATACGCTTGATTAGGTGTTTTGTAGAGAAAAATACCACCAACTGTGGCATTTAGAACTTCTTGGGTTATTTCGTTGAGATCATGGTAAAAGATTTTGATGATATTACCTTTGGACAGATTGTGACCATGGCAGTTTCTGAGCATTTCCTTCATACAAAGCCAAGCATCGGTTAGAGATTCATTTTCATGTTGAGAAAAGGCTCGGATTTCTCTAAGGAGTCGGTCAAAAAGAGTTGGGGGAAAGAATCGGCTAATGAAAGCCGTTCAAAGTTCATCCCATGTTTTGATAGTTCCTTCGTTCAGTTCGTCCAGCCATGTTTTTGCTTCTCCAGTGAGTGATAGGGGAAACATCATCAGGTGGACATATTCGTTCTCGGTGTCTCTACATTTAAATATATCACATATTCTGAGGAATTCGTGAATGTGTTTTTACCTTTAATAGCAAATTTGTTTGCGGTTTCAAGGAATGGTGATTGCGGAACCGGGAGTCAGAGCGACAACACGGTTCATCATCCATTGGATCGTAATTTCAAAGAATATCAAGGAAGTGACGAAAGTAACTGATATTGAGAATTGGTGGATAGACAACTTTCGGGTGTTGAGGTGGATTGTTTCTTTGTTAGAATGGAACTCTTATGTTTCGTCGACGAAGTCTTCGATTTAGAGTACGTTCAGGTTCAGGTAATGGTTTAATAAGTTTAGAGTTGGAGGCACGTGTATGCATCCAAAAGAGAATTTGTTTGGGTGAGTTTGCTAGAAAACTGTACGGCAATTTTTGAAAAAAAGGAATGTTAAAAATTATTTTTAAAGGTTTGATTATAGAACAGCTTTGAAATCCCTGACAATGGCGCCAAAAACTTTTTATGTGTTTTGAAATCTTTGAATTTATAAGACTGAGATTACCGGTTATTAGATGGAAACACACGAGTCAAAGTATAACCCACATATGTAGTATAATCTTTTTAGGTAAGACCAGGTCGTCCATAGGGATTTGCGTAGTGTCGAATAATCAGCTGAAAAATAAACTTTAACAGAAATGAAATAAACTGAACTGAATTCGATCATGAGAAATATGACTACTCGGATAATTACATATAATTCATAAGCAATGGTAATAGTTACGATCTTAGATTTAGAACTTTAATTTATAAAAATTACTTTCTCGTCAGAAAACGTTTTCACATATTAACTTGTTTAACTTAAGACTTATATTTAGTTAACTCGATTAAATATGTCACTCAAATAATCTAGCTACTATTATATCAAATCTATTTTGTTTATCAAATAACGTAAGTGGATTTCTCGTCACAGACGATAAAGATCATAGACAAATCTTTAAAACTATATAGCTTACAACGGGTCTTTCGACCTATACCGGTGTGAGTATATAATCAAAATTGATAATCAAAGTTGATACGATAAGACACGATAGGATCATAACATAAGCTTAAAATTAACAAGACCGTAATTATACCAAACACTTATTCATTATATTATTTTCACCGAGTAGTCATGAGAGATTTAGCCTCTCATGGCTATGAGGTTCATAACAAGATTAAATTGAAAAACAAGAAACATACTATATCCGAGTAAGAATATGGATCAAAAATTCTCCCCGTAACAAGTATAGAATCGAAGTACAACCTTTTATTCTTATAAATCTATGATATTCTTCTTCGTTCTTTGTGGTTTGATCTTCAATCGTCAAGGGGTTATGGTATTTATGAGTATGATGATGAAGAGATGATTGTGATAAGAGAGATATTTAAGTTGGAGATGATGGAATGTGTGTGAAATTCGTCTGAATTTATAGGCTAAGTTTGGGGTAAAAGTGTGACGCACAAGAAAAATTATGCGGCGCACTTAGGGTGTAAATGAGAGGGGTATTTAATTCCATTTAATTTTTCTGCATAGTGATGATAGGAAGTGTGGCGCACAAAGTTATTTGTGCGGCGTACTTGGTGATTAAATGCGTCTTCATTTAATTGACTTTAATTTCTTGAATTCGCTTGGAAGTGTGGCGTACTTGGGTCTTTTTCAGCCTTGAGTCTTTTTATTTACTTCTATCTTGCTTTCCAATGACCGAAGACACTTGAACTTGATTTCTTTTGAGCTCGGGATAACATCAAGTAAACCTGCACATAATTTATGCTATTAAATATCAAAAGTTCACGAGAAATGAAAAAATATATATAAATAATGCTGCTAAAAACATGTATAATTTAGGCGTTATTAAGAAGTTGTGTGAGTGTGGAGCAATCTGCTTTCATCAGTGGCATAAGTATTCTCGATGGTCCTCTAATTCTTAATGAGGTCATGGCATGGTACCTAAAGAAGAAAAAAGGGCTTATGATGTTAAAAGTTGACTTCAAGAAAGCTTATGACTCTCTAAGGTGGGATTACTTGTAGTCATGGAGAATCTTAAATTTGGTTCTAAGTGGCATGAGTGGATTGCTGGGTGTATGAGCAATTCACGGGCATCTATTCTGGTCAATGGCTCTCCCACAACCGAGTTTGAGATTTTTAAAGGGCTTAGGCAAGGGTACCCTTTGTCTCCGTTCTTGTTCATTCTTGTTATGGAAGGTTTACATGCTATTACGTGCAAGGTTGTAAACATTGGCATGTTTAAAGGCGTATCTATTAGGGAAGGTAATTTGGATATTTCACACCTTTTTACGCTAATGATGCTATTTTTGTTGGTGTATGGTCTCAACACTATGCCCATAATTTGATTTGTATGCCTTGATGCTTCTATTTGGTATCTGGTCTCAAAATAAGTGTTCACGAAAGCAAACTCGTAGGTGTAAGTTTTTCTGATGAGAACATTTTTAACATGGCTACGGTTCTTGGCTGTGGGGTCGCGAAGTTGCCTATGACATATTTAGGTGTGCCCGTAGGGTGTAACATGGGTCGAGTTGAAAACTAGAAGTGCATTGTCTAGAAGTTTACAACTAAAATGTCGCAATGGAAAGCTTGGTTACTTTCTATTGGTGGTCGCTTTTCTCTTATAAAGTCAGTAGTTTGCAACCTTCTTACGTATTACTTGTCATTGTATAAGATGCCTACCTACGTGCAAAAGAAGTTGGAATCCATGCGTAATAAGTTCTTTATAAGAGGATACTTAGGTGATAAGAAGGTTACATGGGTTAAGTGGAACGCGTGCTTAGCTAGTAAGGCTTTGGGTGGGCTCGGTATCGAGACTATATATGCTTTAAACATGTCTCTTTTGTTTAAATGGATTTGGAGATTCTAATGTAATCTTAATGATCTCTGGGCTAAAGTAATTAGAGGCATCCATGGGCAAGATGGAGGTATTGGGGGCGGGAGGATTTTAGCTTCAAACCTAAGTCCATAGAAGGTTATTGTTAATTCGGTATTTCAGCTCCAAAGAAAAGGTGTTAATTTACTTGTTGCTTGTAAGCGTTCTCTTGGAGATGAAATGAATATTAGCTTCTAGGATGAGACGTGGTGTGTGGATAGTCTGTTAAAAGTGTTATTCCCTCGTATGTATGCGTTAGAAGGAGATAAGAAGAGTAAGGTGGCACATCGTATTAATATTTTTGATTAGAATATGGTTCTTAGGAGGGCTCCAAGAGGTGGTGTGGAGTCTAGCCAATTTAAAGATTTAAAGGCTTTGATTCAAGACATCACGATCTCAGATAATAAGGATGGCTAGAAATGGTCTTTAGCTTCTATTGGTTTCTCTATTGCGTCTGCTTGTAAGTTTACTGATGAGCATATCTTGCCTTGTGGGTTATCATGCACTAGATGGAATAGAGGTGTTCCTATCAAAGTTAATGTGTTTATGTGGAGATTGAATTTGGATAAACTTCTGTCTATGGTCAACATGGAATGCAAAGGTATTGATATTGATTCTTTATTATGTCTCGTGTGTGGTGATCACGTAGAGAATGTCAATCACCTCTTTTTTATGGGATGGCTCGAGAGCTTTGGAGGTTACTAGCTACATGGTGCGATTTGGATATCTCGGGTGTGGCTAGCATTGTGAAGTGGTTTAGGTGACAAAGACGACTAGATATATTCTTGAAGGTGTAGCAGCTACATTTATGTGGTCTATATGGAATTTTCGTAATGCTTTGATTTTTTTGATTATAAGCCTAAAAAGGCTACTCTATGGGATTCTATTGTTTCTCAATCGTTTTTGCGGATTTCATCTAGAAATCCTAAGTTGCGTCTTAGTTGGATAGGTTGGTTAGGTAATCCCATAGATAATGTCTCTTAGTTGTATCTTGTTCTAGCTTTTGCTAGTTTTATATAAAGTCTCCGTCCCAAAAAAAGTATAGATACAATTTTATCCGTCACTAATTCATTACTATCATATTTTACGTCACTAATTTTAATAAATCCTAACTCGCTTACTTAATAATATTTTAGAAGGTTTCTGACGTACATAGAAAATATATAAGTGATACTATAATATTCGTTAAGGATTTTATAGTTCGTTCAGACTCGAAAATGCCCAAAAATCTTATTTTAAATTCCAAACAACTCACTTTTATTAGTCGAGTTTATGCACAAAATTTTTAAGATTTCTAGATTTTAGTCAGCTTTTAGAAGGGATTAACTCATTCGTTATAAAGATTCATGGGATGGTCAAAAACTACGTTTCAAGGAAAAATCACGTTCGACAAGTTTTCTTTTATAAGTTTTAACCGACTTGGACTCGAAATGGGTCAAAACATAAAAACGTAAACTAAACAGATTGTGTCAAAAACTGTTTTGGAGCTGAAAAAATTACTTGTTTTCGTTCGAACTCCATTTGGTCATAACTCACTCGTTTTAAGTCCGTTTTAGCGATCTTTATATCTACGCATTCATATTTAAGTGTACTATTATATTTTTAAGCTCTCGACCTTTTAAAGCGGTTTTATCAACTCGTTTTATTTCATTGAAAATCTGGACAACAAATACTTTCTACCAAAACTACACTATATTTGTAGCCGCAAACAACACAACTTCATTATCAGCCTAAATTCCTTCCACCGATTATTACCAACACTCAAACAACTTCAAGACTACCTATTCCCTTCCACCGATAGTTACAATATCATCAAGAACCACTTTTAACACTTATAATCACACTATTAACCCAAAAGTACAATAATATTAAGAAAAGCTCGAAAACAAAAATAAGTTATACAACCCTTTTATTGGTTAGTTTCTTTGTAAAAATCATTTACCCAAACATGGGTGATGATGCTTTTGAAAGATCATGATATGTGTTCATAGATGAAAGTATATGAAATATAGGAAAAAAAAGAAGGATGAAAGTTTCTTACAAGGATGTAGAGAAAAGATGTTCAATAACCTGAAACGATCTTGTATCAACCCGAATACGACCACAAAAGAATCACTATCATCAAATAGAATCAATATTTGAGATCAAGAAAAACAAGCACAAGGTTGGTGTTGTTTTAGGGTTCGGCCGAGCAAGACAAGAAAGAAAGGGAGAGAGCTTTTTGCTTTGTGTATGTTTTTGTGTGTGTTAGAAATGAGAGATTGAATGAACCAAGGTTCTTTGTATACACATACAAGGATAAGGTATCCTATGTGTAGGGTTCTATTCATGTGCAAGGCAAAACACAAAAGAGGGAATAAAGGGATAATCATGTACTATGGGAGAAAACCTTAACAAAATTATGGGAATGTTGTAGGGGTGTGTGGGGTGGTGGACGAAGAAAAACAAGAGAGGGGACCAATTTTTTTAAAATTTAATCTTTTGGGTTAAATATAAATATGTAGATATTTTAGAGATTAAGAGTAACCACTTGCATGCGTGTAAGATAATGAACTAGTTAGTATATCTTTACGTAATATGTAAAAATTAAACACGGGACACAAATAAAATATCCGTAAATTCGTAACGCGCTAATCACGAGTAAACTTTATTTACTCAAATGCCGAAATGCATTTCGAAGATGTTTTCGCTAAAACATGGTAAATTTAACGGTTTCACTTAAAAATCAAATATTCACGAAACAACAAATACTCAAGTAAATAAATAAATTTAAGTCTGAACATGACAGTTGCTACAAAATACTCGTAAGTTTCCGCCTCAGGCAAGCAAAGCTGCTGGTGAACCTTCTGGTCCCTTAGATGTTGACAATGACCCTGATATCCATGGTAAATTTTCCTTTCTTCATATATTCCTTACTTTTTCCTGTCGCAGGGTTGTAATATTCTTTTTTTTCACATAAAATTCCCATTGTCCGAAGAGCTGAAAGACTCTACAGATTGTCACTGGGTTGTTTCTCATGTAACTCCTCCTTCATGGAAGCATCATCTCAAAGAGATAAGCTTAGATAAACTATGTGATATTCATGACAAGGCCTACATAAGGCTAGTTGTCCTTAATAATGTTATGAATAGAAGAACCCGCAAGCTGATGTCTACCCTTTTGAAGGCTAGGGCCGCTTGTGATCCTATCCGGGAAAAGGAAAAAGAGAAAGACAAGGTGTATGCTGAGCTTAAGGCTAAGTGTAATGATGCTCTACAGGATTTGGATAAAAATCCTCTTGTTTTGGACCTTTGTGCGGAGGTTGAAACTTTGCAGGAGGATAAGCTGCATGGTGAGTATAGTAGACAGGTCCTTGAAGAGAAGAAGTGGGTTAAATATGATCTGACACTTGCTATCCTTCGTTTCAAGGTAGAAGGCTTGGAGATCGACAGGGAAAGGTTAAAGAAGTCTGAAACTCAAGTTTTGCATGATATTGATGGGTTAAAACAGGACAGGGCTGTAGTAATGGCGAAGGTTGTTCCACATGTTTCTATGGAGCTTGCTCGTAGTGATGAGATGGGTCTTCTTGTTGCTCGGCTTGTCAAGATGACTAATAACATCAAATAGTTAATATTTTTTGTATCAAAATCCCTATCAAAATGCTTGTAATTATTATATAAATCCTTGAAAATGATACTTAATCACTTTATATTTCGTTTATAGGAAGGAAACAAGCATTTGAGCAAGAGACACAGGATTTGGACGTGGAAATCAAGCAAATGAAGGCTTTCAAGGCCAGTTATGGCGTAACCATCCTGCAAGAGTTACGCCGTAACCACACTAATGAAGAAATAAGTTAGCATCCCTTATTACGACGTAACCACTTCATTACCATTACGCCGTAACTTGCCATGATGAAGAGGGATTACTTATCTTAGCTAGCATTACGGCATAACCATGGTGTTACGGTTACGTCGTAACACATTTTAAGCCTATATACGGGAAGCCCACATCAGCATGGTTACACCGTATTACACCTCAACAGTTACGGCGTAACCAATTCGAAAACTATAAACAGAGACCTCATTCAGCACATTCGACATCACTCACTCCACCACAGCTCCAAGAGGCGATCCAGGCCTCTAGAAGTCGAAGAATTCCACCAGAAGTCCAAAGGAGAAATCACTACATTTAATTTTATATTTAATCGTTCATAAACGCATTTTGTAAGACTAACGATGATGTAATCTAAGATTCCTTTCATTTACTCTTGCTATATTGTTACCATGAGCGGCTAAGCACTCCTAGTGCTGGCCTAGTTATGAATTTACTTCTGTTATGATTGTTCCTATTTTATTTATCGTTTGAATTAGATATCATATTTGTCTGTCATTGATCCTTGAGTTTTGGTAGTATGGAGGGTGGTTTAGATTCAGTTGATTCTCTTATTAGGCTGACTTGTTGAACTTAGGATCAGCGGGGTACTAGGGTAGGATTACATCTATCCCTAGTGTAGGAATTTACCAAATTACTAGCTTTATCACATTAAATACTTAAAAAGCTTAGGAACTCTTTCAGAGGGGGTTAATAATCTATCCAGGTTATAGACAGGTCTTTAGGATAGTTGGGGATTAATCACTATGAACTTGGATGCCATGCCCTCATGATCTTGAGGGAATTGGGATCGTAAAGTAAGTATAGGACAGACCTCAAATACCAATTCAGGTCTGTTGATATTAGAACCACTAATAAAACGATATCTAGACATTGCGCTAGGAAACAATTCATAGCAGTAGTAATGAATTAACTAGGTTAGCACGCTTTTCTCCATGACTGTTCTTAAATCATTTACTTTTAGCATTTAATTTCCTATTAAAATTCTCAAATCAATTCAAAAATCATTTTTTATTAGTGACATAATCAAATTAAAACCAATACAACTAAGGTCTTGGGACGACCTAAGATTTACCAAATCCTGCACTACATACGACCAGGTTCTCTGCCCGTTAGTATGTGTAGACATCGGTAGACGAGTTTTATAAATTTAAAACATGCAAATAAATTATTCAAAATAATTTACGCATCAAGTTTTTGGCAGCTTCCGGGGAGTTAAAATTACTTGTAATTTGATTTCTTGTATTTACTCATTTCTATTTCCGTATAAATCTTTAATATTTCAGGAAGCATTATGGATGAGGAAGAGATCGATAACCTCACCATAGAGCAATACTTGACATTGACTCGAGGGAACCAGGCACCGGGCGTGGTTAAACCTAAAATTGGAGGCAATGTAAATTTAGAAATTAAGAGCCATTTTATGCGAGAATTACGAGAAGACACCTTTTCCTGGAACAAAAATGATGATGCTCATGAGCATGTGGAGCGGGTCCTAGACATCGTCAGTTTATTCAACATTCTAGGAGTGACACGATGTACTCATGCTCCGCGTTTTCCCTACCACACTCACTGGAGCCGCTAAAAGGTGGGTGGACAAACTATCTGAGGAACTATCAACTCTTGGGATCTCTTAGAAAAGGCCTTTATCCAAAGGTACTATTCGCCATTCAAGACCGCTAAGCAACTTGAAGAAATCCGTAACATCAAGAAGGAAGGCAATGAAACATTGTACCAGGCTTGGGAAAGGTACAATGACCTGCTTTACAAATGCCCGACCCATGACATCAATAGCCATCAAAAGGTGAACATATTCTACAATGGTCTGGGAACTATAAAGCGCTAATTGCTAGACTCGCAGGGGCCAATTCCTGGCATGACACCTGCTCAAGCTTTAACGGCAATCCAGACCATGGTTGACCACTCCCAAAAGTGGCACAACGGTTCATCTAGCATGAATATAGATAGCAGCAGTAGCTTTGAAGGAATCGATGCTATTGTAAGTAAGCTAGATAGCTTAGGCCGAGACATGAAGAAGCTTAAGGAAAATGTGCAGGCTATTCAAGTAGGATGTCAAACTTGCGGAGGAGCTCATCTCAACAAGGAATGTCCTCTCAACAAGGAAACGAAAAGTATGAAGGAAGTTAAATATGGAGAGTACGGAAGACCTTTTCAAAACTACAATCGAAATGATGACAGATTCAATAGAGGGGTAGCGGGATACAGCTAGCATTACCAGCTATCATTGGGTGAGAAAAACCAAGTCTAACCAAAATAATTAATAAATATATAGAAGAAACGGCTAAGAGACATGCGGAGCAACACGAATGGTTAAGAAAATTTTACCAAAACATCAAAACAAATCAGGAAAATCATGAGAAGATTATCGAAAGGCTCGAGACAAAGGTAAAAACTTTGAAAAATGAAATTGAAGGACGAACAAACAGAGAATGCAAGGCAATATTTACTAAAGATGGATCACATTTATACACCCCTTTCTATTACTCTCCCGAAGAGATTGAAAACTTTTCTGCTAACTCAGGTTTTTCTTATGACGAAAAACAAGAGACCAAAGAATCAGGAGACAATGAGGGCATAGCAACAATCGATATTACACCTAATATTGAACATGCATGTCAAGAGGAGAAGCAAGATGTGAGATACTATGTGGATACCTACGAATGACTGATTTTGTTTCATAGGCACCTGGAGCATCACGCAAAAGAAGAATTAGTTCATGAAACCATGGAGAGCCTAAAGAAAATTAGGATAAACCGTCATCTCTTAAAAGAAATTAGGCGGACAGAAAACTACGCAAAACATATGAAAGACTTAGTGGCTAACAAACCCAAGACTGAAGAGGATGATGAGGTCAGGATGAACCCTAGATGCTCTGCTTTGCTCCAAAACCAACTACCCCCTAAGGAACAGGACCTAGGAAGTTTCATTCTTCCATGTTCTATCGAAAGGCTAGACATTAATCACGCTTTAGACGATTTAGGAGGTAGCATTAGCGTCATGCCTTTTTCTATGTATAAACGCTTAGGCATGGGAAAACTCGCACCAATTAACATGGTAATCAAAATTGCAGATAACACAAAGTATACTCCTAAGGGAATAGTTGAAAACTTACTAGTAAAAATTGACAAGTTCATCTTCCCTGTTGATTTTTTCATACTAGATATGATAGAAGACTTCAAAATGCCCATTATCTTAGGTAGACCTCTATTAGCCACGACCCACGCTAAGGTTGATATCTTCAGAAAATCAATTTCACTTAAAGCAGGAAACGAAAGAGTCATATTCAAAATGAGGCATAGCTTTGTAAACACACCTGTTGAGTCGGTTCGTACCATTAGAAGCAAGGAGGATGATGATTTAATAAATATATATTATGCTTTATTTTTATACGAAACTAAATCTTGTAAGTTTAACCACTTATTGGCTATCGATCCTGATATTTTTACCTATGATATAGATGTTTAGGAATCATATGAGGAGGTAGTCTATAGGATGACAGAGCAGGAGGACCTATGGAAAATTGGAAAAATGGATAAATCCAATATGAAACGACACCAAGACCTCACACCTATGGGAAAACCTAAGGTACATTGGTGTAAGGCTATCTCACAAGAAAAAGAGAGTGGGCATGAGTATTGGGCATCATGCGACCTATATAGTGACGTATGTGATGGGGGGAGACTTTCCTGATGATAAAGAGAAATGCTATTGGGAGAGCACAAACGATAGTGGGTGATTAGAACTAGCATGGGAAGAGTTAAGCTTCAATGACTAGGTAAAAATAAGATATGGAAGAGTGTGAAAAATGACTATGGACAGAATCCTTAAGGACTATTGGAAAGAGAGGTTTAGTGATGATGAAGACAACATGGATCCACCGGTTAAAACTGACGAAAGTGAAGAATGTAAGGATCCAGAGGAATGCGGAGAAGACGAAGCTAACACGATAATCGGAGTTGTTCTAGATAAATTAAATGATGATTGGTTTAATGGTACAAATGAAGACGGGGACGATTTAGATAGGATCATCGATTATTTAGAGCCAACATCGTATGAGAGATTCACTAACTTAGATAATGAGACCTATTAAAAAGAAATAGCAAACTGCTTGGCATGACTTATGGGAAACCACATCCGGTCATGATTGAGAAGACAGAGGTAACTAAGTATACTGTTGAACCAAGAGAAAGCTATATAAAGGTTAGCATCTTAGAAATTGACGAACTGCCTAGGACTAAAGATAACGTTGCCACAGTAAGACCTAGGTTAATGGAGGAGATGGACAAAGAAGGAGGTGCCCTAAGAAAGACGTAGCCTCGTCTTAAGTCTAACTTAAAGACTCGTTAATAAACAAAAGTGTTTGTCGGGAGACAACCCATCTTTTTATTCAAATTTCTACATTTTAGTTGGTTTGTATTGTTTCTTACTTAGTTTTGCAGGTTTTCACAGAAGGAAACAAAAATCGAGGTTACTTTAAACCGTATTCATGTGGTAAAAATGTTTTTGTTTGGGCGTAACCACTCCAGTTACGCCGCCGTAACTTGTTAAAAAAATTAAAATATTTTTCCACTTGGTTACGGCGTAACTTATCCCTAGATTACGCTGTAACCCATTCTTGACAACCTTAACTTTGTTCGAAACTTTTACAAAACCGTGTATAATTAAATGAACTTTGTGGGTATGTTCTCTGGAAACCCTCACAAGACTTCACTCGTCCACTTGGGCCACCAAGTGGTTAAAAAGGCTTGTTGCGTACGCTAAATGCAACCGTGATTCTGATGAAAGTAAACATTTAATTCTTATAGTTTGTCTAGTGATTTCAGGGGATACGAGGTTGCTCAAGTAAAGCTTGGCAAGAGTTCATCTCTTGCAATTACCATTCAAAGTATAGAGCAATGCTCAGGGGAGTCTCTTGTTCTAATTCTACTCTTATTCTTAAATTTTTATTTCCTTAAATGTACAATAGGGATAATGTACAAACCAAGTGAGGGTGTGGGAGTATAATTAATACTTGACCTATATTTTCCTTCGATTTTTTAGTTTTTCTTAAAAAATTATACCAATTTTAAAATTTTTTGACATGTTTTTCTTACTAAACTAGAATAAATCTTTACCGAGCGCACTATTACTCTTTATTTCAATTGGTGAGGTTTAGCCTAATGATTCCATTTTTATCTATTATACAAAAATCCAACAAAAATATGAGTGTGCCGGTAGTATTGTAGACTTTAGAACTCGGCATGTACATCATTTCGAGACTTAATTGATTAGCATGAATAAACTGTTCAAGGAGGCAACATTTAGGAATTTACCTAAAATAGCCTATATGTGTGTGTTTATCGACTTGTTACATTGACTTGTCGATCTCCCATGAAAAACCCCTTGTTGCAATCAATTTTAGTGCAAGATACCCTTAGATCACCCTGTTAAGCCAATCTTTGTTTTTCAACCCTTTATGTTAAATGTATCGTTAAACCATTTCGACTTAGCCACCCTGTAGTATATAATCTATTTGTGTTGAAATCTCTAGTTACTTAATGTCGGAACCAAATATATCACTTTCACTTCATTATTGATACAAGAAAATAAGATGAGAAGAATTGGAAGAATTGTAGAGAGAAGTTAGAGAGAGAAAGGTAGAGAGAAGAAAAAGATGGATGATTACTTGCAAAATTACAAATGAGAATTAACAAGAACCAACCCCCTCTCCATACTTGGAGAGGGGTATTTATACTTAATACCAAGAGGCTTTCATGCCTTGGTATTTCTACGGGCCGGGCTCGGGATTACTTGGGCTTTCGCCCGATACACGTGACCGGTTAGATTACATTTAAGAGCCCGTTTACCCGTGTAGCCTATTACAACGTATATTAATTTAGTGACCGAGACCTAATATAATTATGAACGAACTTCCATTGTCCGACTCAATATTTTGAGGCTATTTTGAGGCTAACAATCTCCCCCGAAGTAAGTTCATTGTGACACTCCTTCATGAGATCAGTGAGATTGCTTTTGTCGTTAAGATCTTGTGGTCTTGGTCTCTGAATTCGTTGTAGGCTTGTTCCTTCATGCTTTGTGATCTTTGATCTTGAGCCTTTGTCATTGTCTTTTTCGTCCGAGATCTTTAAATCTTTATCCTTTTGTCTTGATCGTCTTTGCCACTTTGCGATCTTGTGTCTTGACCAACGTTGTATCTTGACCAACATTCCATAACTTTGCATCATCTTGAAATCTTGCTAAAAATCTCCCCCGAAGCCTGATTTCTGAGGATTTCTTTAATATCAGAGTTTCGGAAGTCCCTTTGTCTTTAATTCTTGACTTTTCTAATTCTTGAATCTTGAAGCTTATTGAATGTCTTTGTAAGATTAGCATGAGCTGAGGTAATGAATCCGACTTCAGCTGAATGAGGCAACACATCTCCATCTTTAGTAATCCAGAAATAAAACTGTTAGCAATAAAGCGGGTGGAAACGAATATGGCTATTTGTCATTCGTCCGATTGGTTAGGATAACCTCCCGGTACAGTAGGACCGTTTACAGTATAAATATTGTACCTGTGATCAGTAGATTCAAAGAATCTCCTTGACAGGGGGGGGGGGTTTCAGCCAAAGCGTAGGGTCATCTAACACAGATTATTAGATTACCAGCTATGCTTGTTCTCATTACCGAATCGTCTCAAAGCAGACAACACGTAAAGTGAATCAGATAGTTACTATCTTTCGTGATTAAGCCTTCAATTTCATTCCTGTAACAGCTTGATTCACATTGAATCCGCACATCCGTTTCTATTCCAGTTTTGACACAAGTGTGGATTCATATAGAATCTCGCACGTTACCTAGCCAAGACTTGTTTGATGCTGGCTTTCAAGCATCAGGATTTCCATCTTCATTGAGTACACAAGTATCACTCGTATGTCCTGGCAAATCACAAGGATAATGCGAGGACTCTTGTCAACAGCTTTGTGAAGACATAATGATGTTCAACAAGTATTTCATGGATTGTGTCCTAATGAAATTTATTTGATGATCTCTGTGGCTCTAGACACGATTAGTGCAGTTTTGGGTTTTTAGTAATCGAGCTGAGAACGCCACACCTTAATTCAATATTAACTAACTCGGATGAGAAAGTCAATAGAAGTCGTGTGTATCCCGTGACAAATGTGGGAGGACAAGCTTCTTTTGAGAGAAACCCGAATGGCTGGGAGGGTGTGGCATTGCATCACTATGGTCCATGATGTCGACTTCAATGCAGCAAACACATGTGATTCTGACAGCATATGTTTCGACCCCGGTTGCTACCTAAGTTTGTGTGGAGGGCTCAGTCTTTTCACCCTTTATCCCATAGCATTTTCTTTTTTTAAATTCTTCAACCCCTTCATTCTTACCAAGACGTCATTACTAACACCTTGTTTGTGATTGTTCCAGTGTTACTCAATCTTAGTCGCATTACTTCCCTTTATTACCATTCAGCTCCAATCAGACCTTAAGACTTATGCTATTTCTAACTATGGAGTGTCCTTGGTAGAACCCTCCGTTCTGGTTGATCATAGGACAAATACCTAACAAACTTACCGACCTTATGTCTTCAGAAATCGTCGTGAAATAAGATGTTGTAGGTAGAATCGAACCCAATTGAAACCGTCCTTCCATAGCAACTTTGATCTTTTTAGATCACATTTTTAATTACATTTCTCCCCCTTAATTTTAAATTCTAAGTCACTAGATTTTGAAATACTGTGTGATAAAATTTGTCTTGAAAAGGCCATGGGGAAAAATGTTGAAGCTTACATGGAATTAATTGGAACCTGTTCATCTGCTCCCCCTCAATTTTATATATGTTTGACCCATCAACCAATAAAAAATGATACCCAAGTTGTAAAAATGAATATAAAATTTGTGTTAACACTTAGTCAATCTTAAAACTATCATTCTATTAATTGTCATTAATTATCTATTGTTATTAAGGAGCACTTTTTGAAGGGTTTGAATACATAAGAATGGTCGTGAGAAGATGTAGCCAAACTCATTAAATGTTGTTTTTTTCCGAAAAACTCCCCCAATTGAAGAGAGTGTTGAACACAACAATTTGGTAAAGATTTATGAATTGTCAGTGTAAATTCTTGAAAAAATTGTTTCAGCATTTTGAAAAACATCTGTTAGAAGACTCTCTTCCAAATCTAAGGTAAGCGCACTTATGCTAACACTTTCCTTTTTCTTGAGTCAAAACTTAAATGGTCTTGGTAAGAAACAGCTCAAGACCGAGAAAAGTTGAATTTCTCGTTGTTAGGATAAGTTATCTTCATAGAAAAGCTTTCCTTTATTTGAAGTCCGGGTTAGCTACTCATATTTGCAACATAAGCCTTAAGAAAAACTACGAAATGACATGTTTTGAAATCTTTGAAACTCCTGTTCGAACTTCATTACACCCCGTGGCGATATTAATCAACATTTCTAGTACGTAAATGTTTCGATTCCAAGAGACATTGAGATTGAATATTTGTTAAACATTTTTCTGATTTTTGATTTTGTATTTCTTTTTGAGATTTGATATTGTTGTATTTCTTTTTTTTTTTTGTCAAAAATATGTAACATGTTGATGTTGATGAAGTATCAAGCAGATTCTTTTGAACAGAACCTCCAATCTGCAGGAGTCCAACATCTCATAACCAAATTTGCACTGACAATTTACTGAAACCTTTCTTCGGATGGGCTTTAAAAACATTCAGCCCATGGGTATCAGTTCTGACAAAGTACAATTCCATTAAACCGTTTTCAACCTGTTCTTAGAAATGATACCGAGTATGGATGTGCTCTGTACGGGAGTGTTGCACGGGGTTTGCATGAGATGCTATGGCTGACTTGAGAATACGCAATACACGGTATTTTGTTGTAGTTGATGCCATAATCTTGAAGTTGTGTCCGCATCCACAGAACTTAGCAACAACGTGCGAAATAACTTCCACGTATTCATCTCTGCTGATCGACATTAGCAGTACAGTCCTGCTTCTCTGACATCCAGCTGACTAACTATCACCTAGGAACTGTATTCCTCCAGAAGTGCTTTTAACGAGTATCAAGGCAACCGGCATGATCGGCCATCTGAAAAGCGTTAGATCAAAGCCAAACCCGTTTTTTTTTGTTTCCCGGATTACCAGAGTCCCCATGGTGAATGGTACCTCTTAATATCGAAAAGATCCTATTAACCTCTTTGAGTTTTTCATCGTCTTAGCATGATATCTTGCACAATAACATACACTTAGCACTAAAAAAAAAATAAAAAAAAAAAAAAAAAAAAAAAAAAAAAAAAAAAAAAAAAAAAAAATAACAAAAAAAAAAAAAAAAAAAAAAAAAAAAAAAAAAAAAATGTCTTGGTCTACTAGATGGTCAATACATGAGTAACCCGATTTTGCTACGATAGTCCGAGTTTGGTCTACGGCTCACCACTCAAGTCTGCATCTAATTTAGTTCGTATTCATTGGTGAGAAAGGGAAATTTAGGGCCAATGCTTTGTCCTTTTTCCATACCATGTTTTTTTCAACTCTCTAAAGTAATTTGGCCTTGATTGATAAAAAACCCTTCGTGGGGATTGTGGATCGAAGTCCTAAAAAAGAATTCATTTCCCCATTAAGGACCTCTCAAATCTACCGTGATTAATTTTTTCAAAACGTTATTGAAAATTAGGGTTTTGTGGAACAAAAATAATGTCTACATAACGTAAATTTGCACAAGTAAGAATGTCCTCAACCCGTAATTTATTCGTGAATAGAGTTTCCGGGTCTATGATACCTTTAGATAAACCTCTGGGATATCAGGAATTTTGAGATTCATCATACCAGGTCTCTCGGAGGCATTATTTACAATCTATAAAGAGCTGTCCTTAGACGGTAAACTTTGATCTGAAGGATCAGATCAACGAATCCGTCTGTGTTGTGCATATAAACCTCCTCCTTCAATGGAACCAGTAAGAAATGTCATTTTTATCACCCACGTCCCTACTGGTAAATTGGGAAAAGACTTGTGGCAGCATATGCCCTACATAGTCCTGACAGCCTCCAAAGCGAGCAACTGAGCAAATGATCGTTGAAATCAATAAACCCTCTTCTTCTAAAACTTCCGAGCTAACCCTTTGCTACAAGTCGTGCTTTGTCGCGAAATTACAGTTGTCTTCATCCCTTTTTGATTTTTTCCATAACCCAACTTTTAGACTTGATTACGTTCTTGCCAAATTTTGTCAACGAGTTCCCAGATCTTGTAGTCTGTCAAACTAATGAAGTTCTCCTGCATTGCTTCTAACCATGCTGAATCAGCCTTGCCTCCTTAATGTTTCGAGTTCAACAATACTCCACGGTAGTGCGTACATACACATTTCAGCTCGGTTGCAAGTTGTCGTCTGTTTTGCACTGGCTTGGATGGATTTTCCATGAACTTCGAGTTAATGGGTTGGATCTTTTGTCATCGGTATTCAGACTGTTGAGGTTATTGAAGGGTATGCACATTTGAATTACCACTATTGCGTGAGGAAGACTCAGCAATTTCTTGTTACGGTGTACAGAAAGGATTGGTAAATTCTGCTTGATCAACGTTGTTTTCCTCAGCATGAGCATTTGTAGGAGTTGATGGTTCTGATGAGGTTTGAATATTCGTTTAAAGGTGTTTCTTGTGGAACAGAATTATCAGTGGAGAAGAAGACTTGTTGACACGAGAATACCATCATTGAGAAATTTCCATCGTACAAAGGACCAAAAAGAAGATCCAACTCCTGTTGTGATGGAACTGTTGTATCTGCTGAAGGATAAACATTTTGTAGTTCTGGTGTGGGGTCAGGGTTGTCATAATCTGACGCCTTTTGTCGTTGGGGAACGAGGCCTGAAGTGTCCATTAGCAGCAACGCTCTGACATCTCTTTGATTTCCCATCAAATCTGAGATGGATGGATTCAACTATCAACCTGTGTCTTCTTGGTTGTAGACACGATATCCCTTTGACTTAGTGGAGTATCCACTAAAATGCACGGATCCCCTTTTTTTCTTTCATCTTATCTATGTTTTTCACACAATCTCTGGTTAGTAACATGTACAACCAAGATTGAAGGAGTTTGATTGAGGGGTTTCTGTCTTTAATGAAGTGTATGGCCGTTTTCCTCATGAGTTGGTATTAGATTGATCGTTTTTGAGTATAGCATGCGTTGCGATTCTTCAGCCCCAAAAAGTAAAGGAAGTTTAGAAGCCGAAAGCATCGTTCGAGCAGCCTCAACGAGAGTACAGTTTCATCTTTCGACAACGCCGTTCTGTTCAGGTGTTCGAGGTGTAGAAGTTTGATGCAAATCAATTCCTTCTTCTTCAAAAGAATAGCATTAAGTGTCTTGTTAAGAACTCAGTGCCTCTGTCAGTGCGATAACAGAAATTACTGGGCGAAGATTTCGTGGATCATCGTGAGAAAGTCTTTTAAAACTTCTGGTGTTTCATCCTTGGAACGTAGAAAGAGTGTCCAAGTATATCTTGAGTAGTCATCGACAATTACCAGAATATATTTCTTCCCATTAATGCTAGCAACCCGCATTGGACCACATAAGTCCATGTAAAGCAAATTCAACCGACCTTTTGAACTTGGAACAGTCTTTGACTTGAATGAACTTCGTTTTGCTTTACTCACTTCACAAGAGGAACATAGTTGATCCTTGACATACTTCAGTTTTGGTAAACCATTCACAATATCTTTCTTTAAAAGCAAGTTGATGGTGTCGAAGTTGAGATGAGAAAGTCTTCGATGCCATAACCATGCTTGAGTTGGTGAGGCTTTAGCCAGGAGACAGATTGGAGGTTTTGATGAGGTTGTTTCTTGAAGGATATTGTAATAGAGATCGACCCCGATTACCGGTTAGTAAGTCGTTTCCCTAAAGATCTCTAACAAAACATGTAGATTTCCTAAATGCAACCTCCAAATCCGCATCACAAAATTGACCAACCGAGAAAAGATTGTGATTGAGACCCTCGAAAGTAGTAAACTCTTTGATCGTGATTTTCCTTGAACCAAATCTCACCATAACCAAGAATTGAGCAAATTGATCATTTGCCAAAACGAACGGTACCACTATATATTCTCAACAAAACTTGCACGACAGTGTTACATTTCCCCTCATATGCTTGGTGCATTCCAGAGTCCAACAATGAATAGGATGATTTACCAATCTGCAAGAGAAGTAAGGAAACGATGGAACACAGATCAAAGAAGATACAAATGGATCCTAGAAGTGGTTTGGAGTATCAAGACATAGTGATCCTAGATGTATTATCTACGGTCAAAACAAACCTTGTTTTGGCACACTTTCATTCCTAAACTTTAGGTACCATTCTTTTGTGTCTTTAGGAACTCCATATCTTCTGTGTTTTAATTAGGAACCCATTTGTATGTTGAGGTCATTGTTTTTGCAATCCACCATTTCCACCGCCCTTACTCGTTTTCTATATAAGCATCCTATAGTAACTCTTGGAACTTGTGATAGTTGAGTACTGATGCAACTGTTTCTATGGGGAGTTGCAAACAGATTTGTTCGCTTGAAAACTATTGGGTTTCCTATTACTAATTAGGCACTACATTAGGCGTTCTTATTCCTAGCATTCACATCATTCAAGTAATTTAGAACACAAGCACATGATTCGAATAAACACACATTTTTCCCAGTATCACAAACGAGCATTACATTTCAAAGTTCTAGAATGAAAACTGTCATTACAACGCATTACAGACATTTGTTTTATTAGAAATACTAGAAATCCTAAATAGATAATGAACTAGGTGTTCTTCTACTTCAGTCTTCTTAAGCTTCGCATGACTAGTGTATGGCACGACCTTATCTTTCATTTGATTGCTCCTAGTCTGTGGTCTGCTAACATTAGTTTTGTGAGCTACGCCTGTAGATGTATAAGCCGAGATTAGTAAAATCCTAAAAGTCTGATTCAACTGTGGTGCTCTAAGTTTTGTTGGAACTACTCTGCAAATGCGATACATGCCTGGTTTAATCACATTTGTGTTTCGTACAGCTTGCATTGTTGTCTTAGGTAAATTCTGTAGAGTGACTGGTTTTGATAAACCCTCTGACTCATTAGTTTTTGGAACCGACTTTTTCTTTGCAAAATATTTTCTCTCAAGAGAGTCTGAAAAAGGAGCCGGTTTTCCTAAAACTGATGGTTTTGGAAAGTCCTTTTGAGCTTAGGTTGTCGAACAACAGATTGTTTATTCAAACTTAGTGTCTAACGAGATTTTCCTTGCATTTTTCAAAAACGAGTTTTTTTTCAACTAACTTATTGCCATTTTCTTGTCTTGCATTTGAGCTTTGCAAATCTTGTATTCAACATATAGTTCACGTTCCTTTTCGAAATACATTGGACGCCCTTTCTTTCACACTGGTGTCAAATTTTTTCAGTTGTACTTGACATTCTTGTAAAGCGGATTTCAAGAGAAAATTGAGTGTTTTTCTAATCTCAGCAAAACGCGTAAAAGCTCAATGTACATCTCTTTAGTTACAAAATCATTATGTTCAAAGAAGCTTTTGTGCAAGACTAGTCACATTCCATGACTTTATGAAGATATAAGCATTGTAATTCAGTGATCTCATCTAAATCAGATGAAGTTTGCAAATAAGAACACATAACATCTTTAGACACACATTCTTGCAATAGCATATCATACATGTTGGAAAATTCTGCCTTATCAGATTCAAGTTCATCAAGTTCATCTTCAAGAGATTCAGACGTACTTAAATCTGATGCATTGCTTGCGTAAGTTCATGTATAAACGCGAAAACTACTTTCTGAGTCTTAAGGCAATGCATCAGAACATTTCTTAACTAGATATCCATATCTGTGACATTGGGTGTCGAAGATAAAGAGGTCGTTGAATGTTTAAACCCATGCTTGATTGACATTCTTTCAGACATGATTAATGTTGTTTGGTCATGACATTATATGCTTGGTCCTAATATCTTATTGTTTTAACAACTGGGTAAGAAATCTAAATGTTTTTGTAAACATTTGGACTTGTTTTTACAAATGATTTTCTCTCACATTTTCTTTCTCTTATTGCATTTTCCTGTGCTACTGAATTTCATAATCTGTGCTGGGGTTTGAAATCATAAAGACTATTTAAACTTCGTGTTGCCAAATGGTTGACTATGTCTTTATTCAATTTGGATCGACTCTCTTCAGCAAGAGTCAGAATCTCTTCACTATCGGGGATGAGTCTGGTTGCTAGATCAGATTGGTCTTGTTGTGATCGCATACAAACCTGGGTGCTCATATTGACCTTATTGAGTACATTGGATTGGCAAGAGGTAGTCTTCCATTAAATGTAGGCATTTGGGTGCTAACTATGAATGGGTTTTGGATTGATTGACTCCGTTTTGGTAAACAATTTCATTCAAAAAACTTTATTTGGTTTTCCATTGAAATCATTTTGTCATATCTTTTTCTTCCTTAAGCTTCAAATCCCCGTTATTACACCTTTTGTTTTCCTCCTGACAAGACTTCGTAATGGACCTTAGTTAAAGACTCTGTTTGACTAATTCATCGTGATTTGCTTGGACAACAGAAATTTCGTAGCCTTAACTTGTAAAACCTTCTAGTATGTCAATGTCCTTTTGAGCTAATAGTCCTAGAGTGTCTGTTAACTTACGTTCAAGTTTGTCATAGTCAACTGTACGATCATTAAAGAGCCTTGTCACGTATCTCAAACCATCCTGGTTGGTTTGAAATGCAACTAAACAACTATCCCGATACTATTAGATTCTCCTAAGTTCTACTATTTCCGCAAGAATAGATTTGCACTCATTTAACTCGTTGAGTCAATGTTGCATTGCTTTCTTATATTGCTTTGATCTTTTTATGTCATCGACATCAACTTTAAATTCACAATTAAATTAGGCATGTGCATCAAAACCCCACCCACCACAAACCACCCCCGCCCCCACCCCCCCGCACGCTCAATATCACATTCTACATCATAATTGCTAATTTATAGCTTGATGTCCGATGACATTAAAAGATACAAAGCAATTAAAAGAAAGCAATGCAACATTGACGCAAGAGTTAACTGAGTGCAAATCTATCTGCTGAAACTATAAATACTCTAGGAGAATCTAAAGTATCTCGGGATAGTTGTTTAGTTCACTTCAAAACAAACAACTGAGTTGAGAATACAAGGCTTTTAATGATCGTACAGTTGACTATTACAAACTGAACATAAGTTAAATGACACTCTAGACCTATTAGCTCAAAAGGCCAGTGACATACAAGAAGGTTTAAAATTAAGGCCTACGAAATTTCGTTGTCCAAACAAAACACGATGAATTAGTCCAAACAGAGTCTTTTTTACTAGGTCACATTTACAAGGTCTGTCATGGTAGAAACAAAGTAATAACGGATTTGAAGCTGTATGGAAGAAAAGATTTTGACATAATGAATTTCAATGAAAAACAAATAAAGTTTTTGAATGAATTGTTTAACAAACAGGAGTCAATCAATCCAAACCATTCATATGTTAGCACCCAATGCCCTACATTGAATGGAAGACCTACCTTTGCCCAACCAATTACCTCAAAAAGCTCATATTGAGCACCCAGGTTTGTATGCGATCACACAATACATCTGATCCATCAAACCAGAACTCATCCCCGATAGGAAGAGATTCTGACTCTTTGCTGAAGAGAGTCGCTTAATTGAATAAAGACTTAGTCAAACCATTTGACTACACGAAGTTAAATAGTCTTTATGAAATTTTCAAACCCCCAGCCCAGCATTATGAAATTCAGTTAGCACAGGCAAATGCAATAAGAAAGAAAATGTGGAGAAAATCATTTGTAAATACAAACCAAAGTTTACAAAAACATAGATTTCCTTACCAGTGTCTAAATCATAAGCAGAAATTAGACAAGCATATAATGTCATGACAAACAACATTAATCGCTGAAAAAACGAACTCGTCAATCAACATGGTATAACATTCAAACGACCATCTTTATCTTCGACACCAACTGCACAAGATATGGATAATCCTAGTTAAGAAATGGTTGATGCCCATTGACCTTAAGACGCAAATGAATAGTCTCGCGTTTATACATAACTCTAAGCAAGGAAATGCATGCAGATTTAAAGTACGTTGAATCTCTTGAAGATGAACTTGATGAACTTGAATCTGATAAGGCAGAATTTTCCAACATGTATGATATGCTTTTGCAAGAATGTGTGTCTAAAGATGTTATGTGTTCTTATTTGCTAACTTCATCTGATTTTAGAATGAGATCTCTGATTACAATGCTTATATCTTCATAAATCTGGAATGGTGACTGTCTTCACAAAAGCTTTCGTGAACAAACCTGATTTTAGTAACTAAAGGAGATTTACATTGAGCTTTAAGCGTTTTGCTAGATTAGAAAAAACACTCAAATTCTCATGAAATCGCTTTACAGAATGTCAAGTAAACTGAAAAATGACACATTTGCAAAGTAAGGGGCGTCCAATGTATTTCCGAAAAAACGTGAACAATATGTAGAAAATCAAGATTTTAAACTCAAATGCAAGACAAGAACAAGCAATAAGTAGTTGTAAAAACTCGTTAAAAATGCAAGGGAAAATCTGTAGCCCCACCCCCCCCACACTAAGTTGATAAACCATCTGTTGTTTCGACAACCAAATGCTCAAGGAATCCAAACCATCAGTTTTTAGGAAAACAGGCTCCTTTTTCCGAATCCTTAGAGAAAAATATATTGCAAAGAAAACGTCGGTTCGAAAAAAACTAATAGTCAGAGGGTTTTCTCAAAACCAGTCACTCTACAAGAATTTACCTAAGACAACAATGCAGCTTAAAACACAAATGTATTAAACCAGGCATGTAATCGCATTGCAGTATTCCACACAAACTGAGAGCACCACATTGAATCAGACTTTTATGAATACTAATTCCTCGCAGCTTATACAGCTACAGGTAGCTCACAAGAACTAATGTTAGCAGACCACAGCCTAGAGCAATCAAAATGGAAGAAGATAAGGGGTCGTGCCATACACTAGTCCTCGAAGCTAAAGAAGACTGAAGTAGAAGAACACCCTAGGATTCTATGTATTTTCTAATAAAAAAATCTGTAACTGCGTGTAATGACAGTTTAAATTCTAGAACTTCGAATGCTAATGCTGTTTGTGCTACTTGTGGAAAATGTGTGTTTAATTCGAATCATGATGCTTGTGTTTCTAAATTCTTGAATGACGTGAATGCTAGAACTAAGAAGCCTAATGTAGTGCCTATTAGTACTAGGAAACCCAAAAGTCAAGCAACAATCTGTTGCAGAAACCCCATAAGAAAACAGATGCATCAGAATCCACTATCACAAGTCCAGGAGATTTACTATAGGATGCTATATAAGAAAACGAGTAAGGCGAAAGGGTGTGGATAGCAAAACAATGCCCATCTACATACAAATGGTTTCCTAAAACACAGAAAAATGGGTTCCAAAACTCAAAAGAAATGGTACCTTAAAGTTAGAAAGAAATTGTGCCAAATAAGAGTTAGTTTTGCTACATAATACATCTAGGATAACTAATGTCCTTGAACTACACAAACACTTTAGGATCTCAAGTTGTCATGTGTTCCATCGTCCTCTACTTCTCTTGCAGATTGGTACAACTCATCCTAATATTGTTGACTCTGATGCACCAAGCATATGAACGAAATGATGTCACTGAATGTGCAATTTTGTTGAGAAATACTTGGAGTATCCCGTTCTTTTGCATGATCAATTTGCTCCAATTCTTGGTTATGGAGATTTGGTTCAAGGAAATATCACGATCAACAGAGTTTACTACGGCAGGGTCTCAATCACAATCTTTTCTCATGGTCAATTCTGGGTGGCGGATTTTGGAGCTGCATTTCGGAAATCTACGTGTTTTGTTAGAGATCTTCAGGGAAACGACTTACTATCCGGTAATCGTGGATCTGATCTCTATACAATATCCCTTCAAGAAACAACCTCATCAACTCCAATCTGTCTCCTGGCTAAAGCCTCACCAACTCAAGCATGGTTATGGCATCGAAGACTTTCTCATCTCAACTTCGACTACATCAACTTGCTTTCAAAGAAAGATATTGTGATTGGTTTACCAAAACTGAAGTATGTCAAGGATCAACTATGTTCCTCTTGTGAAGTGATAAAGCAAACAACTCATTCAAAGACAAGGACTTTCCAAGTTCAAAAGTCGGTGGAATTTGCTTCTAAAAAAAAAACAACACAAGGACTTAGTGGTCCAATCGGTTGCTAGCATCAATGGGAAGAAATATATTTCTGTATTGTCGATGACTACTCAAGATATACTTGGACACTCTTTCTACGTTCCAAGGATGAAACACCAGAAGTTTTAAAAGACTTTCTCACGATGATCCAACGAAATCTTCAAGCCCCAGTAATTTCTGTTCGCACTGACAGAGGCACTGATTCTTAAACAAGACACCTTAAAGCATTCTTTAAAGAAGAAGGAATTGAGCATCAAACTTCTACTCCTCGAACACCTGAACAGAACGGCGTTGTCGAAAGACGAAACCGCACTCTCGTTGAGGCTGCTCGAACGATGCTTTCAGCTTCTAAACTTCCTTTACTCTTTTGGGCTGAAGCAATCGCAACCGCATGCTATACTCAAAACAGATCAATCATAATCCCAACTCATGAGAAAACGGCATATCACATCATTAATGACAGAAAACCCCATTCAAACAACCTCACAAGCTTAGTTGTACAGTACCTACCAGAGATGTGAGAAACCTAGATAAATGAAAGAAAAAGTGGATACGTGGCATTTTAGTGGATACTCCACTAAGTCAAAGGATATCGTGTCTACAACAAGAGAACAAGTTGATATTGAATCCATCCATCTCATATTTATAATCAAAGAGATGTCAGAGACGTCTAGCTGCTAATACACTTCAGGCCCGTTCCCCAAACGACAAAAGCGTCAGAATTATGACAATCCCTGACCCCGCACCAAACTACAAAATGTTTAGCCTTGCAGCAGATACAACATTCCATCACAACAAGGAGTGATCTTCTTTTTGGTCCTTTGTACGATGAATTTCTCCAATGATGTACTTCACGTAGTCAACAAGTCTTCTTCTCCCACTGATAATTCTACTCCACAAGACACACACCCTTTAACGAATATTCAACCTACATCAGAACCTCACTAACTCTACAAATGCTCATGCTGAGAAAACAACGTTGATCAAGCAAATTTACCAAGCCTTTTCTGTTCACCGGTACAAGGAAATGATGCCATGAGTCTTCCTCACGCAACAGTGGAATTCTAATGTGCATACCTTAATTCAACCTCAAATTCTAGATTACCGATGGACAAAAGATCACCCATTAACTCAAGTTTGAAATCCATCCAAGCCAGTGCAAACAAGACGACGAACTTGCAACCGATCCTGAAATGTTAGGTTCGCACATCACCGTTATATGTTGAACCAAAACATTAAGGAGGCAAATGGCGGAATTCAGCATGGATAGAAGCATGCAGGATGAACTTCAATAGTTTGCAGACTACAAGTCTGGGAACTCGTTGACAGAACCTTGTGGCAGAACGTAATCAGCTACAGTGTTCTGGGAAAAACAAAAAGATGAAGACCAAACTGTAATTCGCAACAAAGCACGACTGTAGCAAAGGGTTTATGCTCAGAAGAGGGTATTGATTTTCAACGAATTCATTGCTCCAGTTGCCGCTTGGAGGCTGACAGGATCTTGTCGCATATGCTGCACACAAGTCTTTTCCAATTTAACAATGGACGTGAAATGACATTCTTAATGGACCATTGAAGAGGAGGTTTTATGGTTGCACAACCAGACGGATTCGTTGATCCTGATCATCCAGACAAAGTTTACCGTCTAAGGAAAGCTCTATATAGATTAAAACAAGCTCCAAGAGCCTGGTAATGAATAACTCTCAAAATTTCCTGATATCAAAGGTTTTTTCTAAATGTATCATTGACCCGACTCTATTCACATAAAATACGGAGAGGACAATCACTTGTGCAAAATTACGTTGATGACATTTATTTTTGTGTCCACAAACCCTAAATTATTTCAAAACCGTTTTAAAAAATTAATGCACGTAGATTTGAATGTCCTTTAAATGGGGAAATGAAATTCTTTTTAGGACTTCAGATCCACCAATCCCACGAGGTATTTTTATCAATCAGGCCAAATATACTTTAGAGATTCTGAAAAAACATGGTATGGAAAAAGGACAAAGCATTGGTACACCAATGACTACGAAACCTAAATTAGATGCAGACTTGAGTGGTACCCGTAGACCCAAACTGACTATCGTAAGCAAAATCGGGTCACTCCAAGTATCTGACATCTAGTAGACCAGACATAGGCAAGCTGTATTTTTATGTGCAAGATATCAAGCAGACCGACTGAAAAACACCTCAAAGAGTTAAAAGGATCGTACGATACTTAAGAGGTACCATTCACATGGACTCTGGGATCCGACTGGGGGTTTTTTTTTTTTACCTGGCCCTTTGATCTAACCAGCTTTTTTCAGATCCGATCATGCGTTGCCTGATACTCGTAAAGCACTCTGGAGGAAACAGTTTCCCAGGTGATAGTTAGTCACTGGATGTAAAGAAGCAGACTGTACTGCAATGTCATCAGAGAGACTGAATACGTGCTTTTTTGCAAGTTGTGCCTCAGTTATGTGATGCGACACACTTCAAGATAATGGCTTCAACTACAACAAAATACCATTGTATTGCGATTCTTAGTCAGCCATAGCAATCTCATGCAACCCCGTGCAGCACTCCCGTACCAAGCATATCCATACTCGGTATCATTTCATCAAAGAACAAGTTGAAAACGGTATAATTGAATTGTACTTTTTCAGAACTGAATACCAATTGGCTGACCATAGTTTACTAAAGCCTTCCGAAGAAAGGTTTCAGTATCTTTCAGGCATATTGGTAGAATGTTTTGACTCTTCAGAACTGAGGTACTGTCAAAAGACTCTGCTTGATACTTCATCAAACATCAACTGTACATATTTTTGAAAAAAAAAAGAAAATACAAAAATATCAAATATCAAAAGAAAATACAGAAAATCAAAAAAGCAGAAAATGTTTCAAAAAATATTCCTCTCGACATGTCCTCTGGAATCGATAACATTTACTACCTAAAATGTTGATTAATATCGACACGGGCCTGTAAATGAAAGTTCAACGAGTTTTCAAAAGATTCAAACATGTCATTTCTAAGTTTTCTTAATGGCTTATGTGCAAATATCAGTACGTAACCCGGACTTCAAATAAAGGAAAGCTTATCTAAAAGATAACTTTATCCTAACAACGAAAATTCAACTTATCTCGTCTTGAGCTGTTTCTTACAAACATTAAAGGTTTGAGCTCAGAAATGGAAAGTGTACTAATAAGTGCGCTTACCCCTTAAGATTGGAAGAGAAAGTCTTCTAACATGAATGTTTTTTCATAATGCTGAACACAATTTTTTTTAAGAATATCTCACTGACAATTCATAATCTTTCAAAATTGTGTGTTCAACACTCCATCTTTCAAGGGGGAGTTTTTCGAAAAACAACATTTAATGTGTTTGGATACATCATCTCACGACCATTCTTATGTATTCAAACCATTCCCAAAAAGTATCTTAATAACAATAATATAATAATAGACAATTCAATAGACTGATAGTTTACAAAGATGACTAAGTTGTTCAACCACAATTTTATATTCATTTTACAACTTGGTATCATTTTTATTGGTGTCAAACATATATAAAATTGAGGGGGAGCAAGATGACACAGTTCCAAATAATTCATGCTAAGCTTCAACATTTTTCCCCATGGCCTTTTCAAGACAAATTTTAATCACACAGTATTTCAAAATCTAAGTGACTTAGAATTTAAAATAAGGGGAGAAATGTAATTAAAATGTGATCTAAAAGACTCAAAGTGCTATTCGGAAACGGTTTCATGGTTCGATCTCATACCCTACAACATCTTATTTCACGACGATTCTGAAGACATAAGGTGGTAAGGTTAGGTATTTGTCCTATGATCCAACCAGAACCGGAGGGATCTACCCAAGGACACTCCATAGTTAGAAATAGCAGTCCTTAGGTATGATTGGAGATGAATGTGTATAAGGGAAGAATGCTGACTAAGATTGAGCTAACACTGGAACAATCACAACAAGGTGTTAGTAATGACGTCTTGGTAAGCATTGAAGGGGTTGAAGAATTAAAAAGAAATGTATGGATAAAGGGTGAAAAGAATGAAGCCCTCCACACAACTTAGGCAGAAACCGGGTCGATACATATGCTGTCAGAATCACAATGTTGATTGCTGACATTGAAGACGACATCATGGACCCAGTGATGCAATGCACAACCCTTCCCAGCCATTCGGGTTTCTCTCAAAAGAAACTTGTCTCATTTGTCACGGAGATACACACATTCTATGACTTTCTCATCGAGTTAGTTAATATTGAATAGGTGGCAGTCTGCTCCAGCCTCCGATTACTAAAAACCAAAATGCACTAATCGAGTCTAGAGCCAAGAGATCATAAATAAATCTCATTAGGACACATTCAATGACAAACACTTGTTGAACCATCATTTTAAGTTCACAAGCTGTGTACAAGATCCTACCATATCCTTGTGATCTGCAAACATCCGAGTGATTACTTTGGTACACACAATGAAGATGAATCCTGCTTGAGCCAGCATCAAACAAGCTCTGGTAGTTACTTGCGAGATTCTATATAATCATAACTTGTGTCAACTGGAAGAACGATGGTGCGATTCAATGTGAATCAAGCTCGTTCCAGGAAATGAATTGACACTTAATCAGAAAGATATAACTTCTATTCACTCTACGTGTTGTCTGCTTTGAGACTTCCGGTAATGAGAAACAAGCAAGCATGGTAAATCCTCAATACATCTGTGTTAGAAGACCCTACGCTTTGAAGCAGAAAACCCTTTTTCAAGGAATTCCTTTGAATCTACCTATCACAGGTAAAAATATTTATTCTGTAAAACGTCCTGACAGAACCGAGGTTTACAAAGCAGACAACACGGTAAGAGTGAATCAGATAGTTACTATATCTTTCTGATTAAGCCGTCAATTCATTTCCTGGACCAAGTTTGATTCACATTGAATCGCACCATCGTTTCTTTCCAGTTGACACAAGTTTGATTCATATAGAATCTCGAGATTCAAGAATCATGAAAGCTCAAGAATTAAAGACAAAGACTTCCGCACAAACTCTGATATACAAGATCTTCCTTCAAAGATATCAAGTCTATCAAGGGAGATTGTTAGCAAGCTTTCAAGATGATGCAAAGTATGAGCATGTTGGTCAAGACACAAGATCGCAAGGTGGCAAAGACGATCAAGACAAAAGGATAAAGATTTAAAGATCTCGGACGAAAAAGACAAAGTCAAAAGACAATGACAAAGGCTCAAGATCAAAGATCACAAAGCATGAAGGAACAAGCCTACAACGTAGACAGAGACAAAGATCACAAGAGCTTAACGACAAAAGCAATCTCATTGATCTCATGAAGGAGTGTCACAATGAACTCACTTCGGGGGAGATTGTTAGCCTCAAAATAATGAGTCGAACAATGGAAGTTCGTTCATAACTATCTTAGGTCTCAGTCATTAAATAATTATACGTTGTAATAGGCTACACGGGTAAACGGGCTCTTAAATGTAATCTAACCGGTCACGTGTATCGGGCGAAAGCCCAAGTAATCCCGAGCCCGGCCCGTAGAAATACCAAGGCATGAAAGCCTCTTGGTATTAACTATAAATACCCCTCTCCAAGTATGGAGAGGGGGTTGGTTCTTGTTAATTCTCATTTTGTAATTTGGCAAGTAATCATCCATCTTTTTCTTCTCTCTACCTTTCTCTCTCTAACTTCTCTCTAAAATTCTTCCATTCTTCTAATCTTATTTTTCTAGTTTCGGATATGAAGTGAAAAGTGATTATATTTGGTGACGACAGTAACCTTCTCTAATATTGTTAAGATTGTTACTGTAAGGTGTCTTATTAATCTTGTTGTTCAAAATGGCTGGACTTTATATCAAATGGATGTTAACAATGCTTTCTTATATGGTGACTTGAATGAAACTATGTATAGGACTTTGCCTCCTGGTTATTTTCCTAAAAATGAAACTAGGGTTTGCAAGTTGAATAAGTCATTATATGGGTTAAAGCAGGCTCCTAAACAGTGGAATGCGAAGCTTACTTCTGCTCTTGTTAAATGTGGTTTTGTGCAGAGTAAAAGTGATTATAGTCTTTTTACTAAAAAGTTTGGTGATGTTTTTATTGTTTTACTTGTTTATGTAGATGACATCATTATCACTGGAAACTATTTGCATGAAACCAATAAGTTCAAACAGTTTCTTAAAACAAAATTCATGATCAAAGATTTGGGAAAATTGAAGTATATTTTGGGAATTGAAATTTTAGAAACTGCAACTTGTGTTTGTTTGAACCAAAGAATATATTATCTTGATTGGTGAATTTGGTTTACTTGCAAGTAAGCCTTCTTATATCCCTATGCAGCCCAATATTTCCTTGTCTAGTGAAACTAAGGATGATGATCCTTTGTTTGAGAATGTTACTGACTACAAAAAATTAATTGGTAAACTAACATGCTTGACCACTAAAAGACTCCCCCCTAAACCCCCCCTTCACAGTGGGCATAGTGTTGTATGAAAGTGCATTATATCAACAATCTAGCATCACGCTAATCAACAATCCATATGTACTTTACGCATCTAAAGGGGACCTACAGCTGGAGCACTAAATTAGGGGCAGGGCCTCACACAATCTGGGTAGACAAACCCTTACCGCTCCCAATAATCACACAAATACTGGGTAGGCGTATACCATACCGCTTCTAACAATCACTACCAAAACTAACATATTATTTTCACTACACGTCATAAGCACGTAAACCTTGTCCCAAAAACAAAAACATCATTTCGCGACTGATCAATTCAAAACATTTCAAAACACATTTGAGTATCATTTTCCCCCAACGGAAAAACCAGTAAAAAGTGGGGCTACGAGAACTCCCTCAAAGAAAGTCTTTAGCAAATAAATCTCAATCACACAAGCAAATGCAACGACGAAACCGCACAGACCTAGTCCACTTATGTCCAATTTAATCATCTAAATTCTAAAACAACTCTTCTCGTTTGATGCATGAGTTTAGGAGCGTTGTAACAAAACAATTTAGTGGTTGTGATGGTGACGATATATCTCACAATCATAGCATCTCATTATCGTTAATACTATACTATACTTTTAAGAGAAAATAGATAAGTAAATAGAAATAATTATTTATAATAATAATTATAAATATATCTCCACAAGTCCATTCGGGAACCTTAGTACACTTCAATAATCATAACGGGGAAATAGTGAAACGTTTTATCATATAATACACATTATAGAATTTGTGAGAAAAATATATTTTTCGTCTTTTAGTGAATTTATTAAATATATAAAATATTAAATAATAATTTATTATTTAAAAATAAAAATCGTGTTTTTAGGAAAATTTCTAAGTATAAACTTTTTAGTAATTTCGACATGACTTCGTCGTCATACAAACATTTCCAAGGTTTACCAACCTTATTTTCCAACACTTTTTTACAAATTAAACACTTTTCGACCAAAAATTCTAAAAATCTCAATCTTTAAGTTTGCTAAAAAGTTTTTCCCAAAATATCGTTTTATATCACTTCGTAAACTTTTTCACTTTCAAAAGTCATAAAAACTCTCATAACGACTAATACGGTCCATTAGATATTTTAAGTCCAAAATACGTTCCAAGTCCAAAACCAAGGATCCCTATTTTACTTATATAGTATATACTTTTAAGTAGAAAGAACCAGGACCACATAAGCCCTTCACCATTAAGCCACAGCTTAAATAGATTTTTTGGGTCACGTGAGCCCACATATGCTCAAAAATACGTATATTAAGCTTAAAAATAAACTAGTAAGCTACGTATCGCATTTGGTTACTACCATAAGCCTAAAAAATAGTCCATGAATATACGCAAATCAAAGTAAATAATCAAAATCATATCCCTTGTGATTTTACTTCAAGCCGTGAGCCATAAGCTCAAAATAAGCCAATAAATGCTTAAAATAAGCCCGCAATAAGCTATACAAGCTATTATCCAAAAATAATCTATCTAGCAACATATACTATTCAACCATCACGACCACAACATCAAAACTACAAAAACCATCTTTTTCCTTTTTACCATACACGAACCAAACACACCATTTTTTATTCTTTTCGCTTCCAAAAATCGATTTTCACAACGATCAACTTGTACAACTAACATCTATGCATCAAAATAAACCCAAAAGGACAAACGAAATTTAAATTTGAAAACTTACAAGAAAATCTTTAAAATTGTATTTTTCGACACGAACCGGATAACCCAAACGTTGTTTAAATGAATACCCAAATACTCGTATCAACCCGGAATATCACGTTCTCGATCAAAGTTGGAAAATTTATGGTGGATTATTGTTGGTGAGGGCGGACGAACACAAGCACACACACTTAAGTGTGTGTTTTATTTTTTTGATAATGAATGGATAATGAGAGCTAGTGGAAGGAATATAATTGTACACCTTAAGACACATTAGCTAAAATTAAGCCTCCATGTCCCCTCTTGACTACCTTGACCGGATATGGCATCCTAGGGGGTGTCGGGTCTTTCTTTTCGTGTCGGAATCACTTAAATACTCGTAAAACTCAACCGTAAAATTTACCCCAAAGTTAATTAGCATTTTTATTCACTTTAAAAATACTTTTCCATTAACCTAGAGTATTTACACGACATATTTTCACTTTAAACCCTTTCAAAACTCATATGGACATTAACGGACGTGTCGGACTCGTTTTTTGGCATTTCTCAATTCACGGGTTCAACCACAGGAATACAACATAACAAAATAATACTTCCAAAAATGGATTATCAATCACAATAAAACACATTCATCACTATACTCATAAAAAATCACCACCGTCACAACACGGTACTGAGAAGATGAATAAAATGAAAAAGTTACAATAGTCAAAGGACTATAAAGGAAATATTCAGAACACAAAAAGGGAAAATGTTATATTCTACCCCCTTAAAGGAAATTCTCCCCTAAATTCAACTCACTAACATCACTAAACAAAATACGGGCACTTTTATTTTCATCTGATCTTCACGTTCTCACGTGAATTCAGGATCACGTTTCGAATTCCATCGAACCCTTGGACGATGGCTAATCTACTTCGCTTTCAATTTCTTAAACTCTCTTTCCAAAATTTCCACAGGCTCTTCCATAAAATTCAACTTAGCATCAACTCGAATCTCATTTAAAGGTACTTGCAGTGTTGGATCAGCCAAACACTTTAAGGTTTCGACACGTTGGAAGTGGCATGGACACCGTCCAACTCTTCTGGGGACAAATCTAACCGAATCCAAGCCATCAGTGCCTACCTTTTCAATATTCTCTATAGGTCTTATACACAATCTAGGTGCTAAATTCCCTTTCTTCCCAAAGTCGTACCACACCTTCAAACGGTGATACTTTTGAGCAAGACATAGTCACCTACACTAAAAACACTAGAGGCTTTCTCTATCATTCAGCAGCATAACTTTTCTGCGATCACACACAGCCCTTAGTCTAACCATTATTACGATATCTTTCGTAATATAGTCTCTGTACACTATACACAGGTCCTATCAAACTGACCTTCTCCAACCTCAGCCCAACATAATTGGCAAAGACACTTTTCTACCCTACAATGCCTCACCGAGTGCACATCTTCACACTAGCATGATAACTATTGTTATATGAAAACTAAACCAACAAAAGATGAATATCCCAACTTCCCCCGAAGTCTAGGATGTACGCTCTAAGCATGTCTTCTAAAATCTGAATAGTACGCTCACTCTGACCATCAGTCGAGGGTGATAAGCACATACTCATGTATAAATGGTTTCCTATGCTCTCTTGGCTTGACTGTCAAACACCTTGATGTTTGAAACGACTAATCAACGATCCGATATAATCAGATAGGCATACCATTGTCTAGAAAACTATCTCATTCAAATACAATCTAGCCAACTTTTCCATCTTATAATCCTCACGCATAGGTAGAAAATAAGCAGACTTAGTCAATCGGTCCACAATGACCCAGATTGTGTCATGCCCACTACTAGTCCTAGGCAACTTAGTCACAAAATCCATAGCTATCCCTTCCCATTTCCATACGGGAATCTCAGGTTGCTGGAGCAATCCAGATGGCCTTTGATGCTCAGCCTTAACCTTCAGACAAGTCAAACACTTACTAACATACTCAGCTATATCATTTTTCATTCCAGGCCACCAATACCTATCTCTCAAATCATAATACATCTTATCAGCTCCTGGGTGTACAGAGTACTTTGACTTATGGGCTTCATCCATTATCAGGGTTCTCACCTCACCCTTCAAAGGTACCCATATTCGATCCAGGTAGTACAAAGTTCCATCACTTCTCTGCTCTATCATCTCATCCAAACCTTTCTGCAATTTTGCAGACTCGTCTACAGCCTCCTTCTGAGCCGACAGTATCCTATCCTTGATACTCGACTAAAGGGTCATATTCATAGCTCTAACTCTCTTAGGATTTACTCTTTCCTTCCTACTTAGGGCATCAACCACCACATTCTCCTTACCAGGATGGTTATGCGGAATTATACTGTCATAATCATAAACAAACTCTATCCAGCGATGCTATCGCATATTTCAACTCTTTCAGACTAAAGATATGTTGAAGACTCTTATTGATCTTATAGATTGCACTCTTTGTCCCTACAGATAATGTTCTCCAGATCTTTAAGTGCATACACGACCCGCACCACAACTCCTATATAATGGGTAGTATATTCTTCTCTGAAATTTTCAAAAATACCTAGATGTATAGGCTATCTCTTACCTCTTTGCATTAATACACAAAACTATTTCCTATCCGGACGGCATTCAAAATTACTACAGTTTTTAGGGTCCATCGGGGAGAGCTAGAACAGGTGCTTACACAACTTATCCTTCATGGTTTGTGAACGCCAATTCATGTTCCTCACCCCCAATCGAGATACCTTGCCTTTCTGAGTAAGTTAGTTAGCGAATTAGCTATTTAGAAAAGTTCTCAATGAAACCTCGGTTATTTCCAGCCATCCTAAGAATGAACGATCTCAGTCGGAGTTTAGGGGCTTTCAATTCTTAACAGCTTCATTCTTACTAGGGTCTACATAATTTCCCATCACCATTTATCCACTTTCCCAAGAAACTGCACTTCTTCTTAGCCAGAATTCACTCTTGAAAACTTAGCATACAGGTTTTCCTTTTTTAGCAGTCCCAAGACAACCCTAAAGTGGTTTACATGCTCCTCTCGAGTCTCTTAGTGTAGATTAAGATATCATATATAATACACTATCACAAATTTATCAAGATTAAGGCCGACAAACTTTATTCATCTAATACATATAAATACCGTTGTGTGCGTTAGTCAGGCCTAAGGGCATTATAGTGAACTCGAAATGTCTATATAACGATGTTCTAACGCAAGTCTTTTGGTAATGTCATCCTCATGCACTCTCAGCTGATGGTATCCAGACCTAAGATCTATCTTCGAGAAAAACTGCGACCCTTGCAGTTGATCAAATAGATCATCAATTCTAGAAGTGGATAACGATTCTTAACAGTCAATTGTTTAAATCTCTATAAACAATGCACTTACTAAAAGACATCTTCTTCTTTACAAAACTAATACCGGTGCTCCCCAAGGCGATGAGCTTGGTCGAATGAAACCTTTGTCTTGGAGTTCCTTGAGTTGTCCCGACAACTCCTCTAATTCAGAAGGTGCCAAATGATAGGGAGACTTTGCTTTCGGGTTTTGCTCCAGGGTTACTCAATCCGGAAAACTCATATTTCCTGAATATGCAGGTAAATCAATAGATCTCCGGAATACCTTAGAAAATCTCTAACCCAAACATTCTCTTCTTCTTTCTCTTTCGGTCTCTCTCCTAATACTCTAAGCATTCCTGCATCGGTAGTGGTTATCTCGTTACCTTTTCATGGCAAAATTATTTCTGCCTATAATTAAACAAACAGTCTATACCTATAATCCATCAAAATCCCATGTGTAAAGGTATCAAAATCGATCGTCAAAAGACTGACCCCAATTTTAGTTTACAACCTTAATAAGTTATCATCTCTACTAGTTGCCGCTAGCTATCTTAATCTCATATTTGAAACCTAAGTCGTTGGGTTGTAATCCTAACAGAGGTATGAAAGTAGTAGAAACAAAACTATAATCCGCACCAGAGTCGAATAAGGTAGTGGCAAAATGATCGTTTAAGGAGGAAAAACGTTTACTTGTCACAATGTTCTGATCCTTTTAAGATTCTTGCTCCCAACATTTGAATGCCCTTACCCCTATGCTGGTTCCTTGGTTTCCACGAACTTCGACCCTCTTTATTAGAAAGCAAACTTGATTTGGACGATTTTCTTTTCGGTCCTTGAGCTCTATTCAATCTAGGACAAGCTGACCTGACATGGTCGGTACTACCACACTCATAACATGCCCTAAAGTTGGGTTTTCTAGCATTTGACAGGATTCAACATTCTCGGACACACCTTACAATCCTTTGCCAAATGACCCTGGCGTTACAGTTGAAGCATTGTGCGTTTAAAGTCCCTCCGGGGGTTTATGGCATTTTTGGGTAGGAGTTACAGGTGGTAACTCGGGTCATGTTCTTGTATCTCTATTCCTACAGGGTTTATAGTGGTAGCAAAAACATTCCAAGTCTAGTCCTTTTATATTCTTCCTTACCATCTTTATCCTGCTCAGTTTCCCCACATTCCTTCTTTTCTAAACCTTCTTAATTTTATCCATTTCTCACTGCACTCAATCGGTCATTGCACAGAAATCTGCTTCTGCCTTTGTATAGTACTTGCTTCGTTTGCATGCCACATCCTCAAAGATTTGTAGAGCAAGGCCATATACATACCTCTCAATCTTCCTACTTTCAGGAGTTACTAAGTAAGGAACTAATCTCGCCAACTCATGAAACATATCAGTATACGCAGCATGGCCAGCCTCGACCATGATGTGATTCCATAACTCAGTTTCATCATAAACTTAAAGCCATTCCATGACATACTAATAGCAACTTCTTGGCTTAGCGTGCAGATTTAAGAGTTTCACCACGTTAAAGCCTTACCCACAAATGAACCAGCAGTGTATTTTACTTTTTGGTCAATACTACAACCACTCATATCATCCACAGACTCTATTTTCTCAATCCAACGAGTAAGAACTACAACACCTCCCAGCACCTCCCTTACCATCATATTTCTTAGGGTTACAA
>BQNB010036134.1:35307-48371 GCA_026074375.1 Tanacetum coccineum | reverse complement strand
TGAAATTTGGGTAAACATTTGGAAACGGAAAGGCTAAATCCTCACAATATCTAACAAGGGTTATCATGTGCGGGTTTTGTAACATGTAATTTCACAAAAGTACGCTTGAATTTTTTTTAAATTTGAGCATAATTTAAGCATTTTAGTGTGAAAATTAGGACAAGTAAATATTCTAATTCCACCCCCTTACTTGAATTATACAACGTCCTCGTTGTATACATAAAACATTAAATACAGGAATTTAAAAAGAATTAGAATGAGAAACTCCCCTGATAATTGCTCGATAGATTCTCCAAGTTGCATTTATGAGCAAGAATTCGTGTTGAACAGCTGCCTTGAAGTTTCAAGACTCCAACACTTCAAGATTTCCAAATATCTAAATTCTCCACCAATATTCGTCGATATTTCTTTCACGAGGTCCTGTATAAAATATAGGAAGAACATGTGTATTACTATCTTGGTACCTACGGTTAATTTAAACTAAACTAAACAAAATACGGGTCGGTTTTGGTGGATACGGCGTATCAGTTTAGTGAATACGCTGTATTCCAGATCTAACAATAATGTTTTTAAAGTGCAATAAAAAGTAAAGACTGATAACGTCCAGACAATCAATACGCCGTATGGTATGGAGCGGATACACCGTATTGATGTCTAGGAAGACAGACTCGATAAAATTAAATAACGATCCGGGTTGTCTCCCGGGAAGCATTTTTGTTTACAGTGAAGTCTTTAAGTTATACTTTTCTTCAGCTTCATCTTTATTCCATCTCATGCAATTCTACCACCTCTTTTTCTTCAGCATTAATATGTCCATCGTGATACTTTTTCAACTATGTCCATTAACTTTTAAACTGATTCCGTTTTTATTGATAATTTCTACGGTTCCATATAGATGCACAGTTTTCACCACATTCGAGCCGTACCACTTTGATTTAAGCTTACCTGGATGCATCTTAAATCTAAAGTTAAATAATAATACCTTTTCTCCTGCTTTAAAATCTTTATCCCCTCAAAGTCTAGAGTCATACCACCTCTTAGTTCGTTCTGTGTAGATCCGGGTGTTTTCATATGCTCCATCTCTTAACTCTATTAATTCATTAAGTTTCATGAAACGGTTTTTTGCAGCAGCTGTGAGATCCATATTACATTGTTTTAATGCTCAATATGCTTTATGGTCAATCTCTACTGGTAGATGACAAGCTTTTCCATAGACCAATCTGAAGGGGGTGCATCCAGTAGGCGTTTTGTAGGCAGTTCTGAATGCCCATAATGCATCATCAAGCTTTTCTGACCAATTCTTTGGGTTATACCCAACTGATCTTTCCAGAATACGTTTTATAGCTCTGTTAGTCACTTCAGTCTATCCGTTGGTTTGAGGATGACATCTAGTAGATAATTTATGAGTCACTCCGTATTTTTGAAAGGCTTTTTCTAATTGAGAGCTACAAAAATACGTCCCCCGATCACTAATCAAAGCTCTAGGAACTTCGAATCATGCAAATAGCCTTCTCAAAAACCTAATTACAACGCTAGCATCATTTGTAGGAAGAGCTTGAGCTTTGACCCATTTTGAGACGTAATCTACCGCTACTAATATATATTTATTCCCCTTTGAGTTCGGAAAGGGTCCCATACAGTCTATCCCCCATATGTCAAATACATCACATACCTGAATGTTGTTTTGTGGCATCTCACTTCTTGATGATATGTTTCCTGATCTCTAACATGCATCACACCTCATCACATAATATTTAGCATCTTTAAAGATGCTAGGCCAATAGAATCCAGATTCATAGACTTTTCTTTCGGTAATTGACGCACTATGATGTCCCCCAGTCGGTCCAGAATGACAATGCGCCAATATTTCAAGAATTTCACTCCCATCAACACATCTTCTCATTACATTATCCGAGCATAGCTTGAATGCATACGGTTTGTCCCAAAAATAATACTTAACTTGAGAGAAAAATCTTCTTCTTTTTTCAGGTGTCAAATTTGGTGGTATAATCTTTCCAACAATATAGTTAATATAATCAACATACCATGGTTTATCATTGTTGAGCTCGGCTTTCAATATCATAAGATACTCATCGAGAAATTCATCAGTTATTTCTTCCTCCGTGAAGGTTCCTAAATCGGGGTTCTCAAGTCTTGACAAATGATCCGCAGCTAAATTCTCTGCCCCTTTCTTATCCTTAATCTCAATGTCAAATCTTTAGAGAAGTAGAACCCACTTAATAAGTCTTGGTTTTGCGTCTTCTTTGCTAAACAAATACTTCAAGGCAGAATGATCAGTATAGACTATAGTTTTTGATAAGACAAGATATTGACGAAACTTATAAAAAGAGAAAACAACTGCGAGAAGTTCTTTTTCGGTGGTGGTGTAATGCTCTTGGGCATTATTCAAAGTTTTGCTGGCATAATAAATTTGCTTGAATTTTCCATCAATTAGTTGCCCTAAAACAGCTCTATCAGCAAAGTCACTAGCGTCACACATCAATTCAAAGGGCACGTTCCAATCGAGAGATATTATGATAGGCGCGGTGGTCAGTTTTTCTTTCAAAATGTTAAATGCCTTTTTGCAATCATCAAAAAAATCAAACTTCACGTCTTTCATTAGAAGCTGGGTCATTGGTTTAGAGATCATGGAGAAGTCTTTTATGAACCTTCGGTAAAATCCAGCATGCCCCAGAAAACTTCTAACTCCTTTTACATTAGTTGGATATGGTAATAATTTAGCTATCACATTGATTTTGGCTCTATCAACTTTGATTCCTGCTCCATAAAATTTATGTCCTAAAACTATCATTTCTTTTATCATAAAATGGCATTTGTCCCAATTTAGCACAAGGTTGGTTTCTTCACATCTAGCAAGCATTCTATCTAAGTTAGCTAGACAGCAATCAAAAGAGTTACCAAATACCGAGAAGTCATCCATGAAAACTTCCATAAAGTATTCCACCATGTCTTGGAAGATAGCTGTCATGCATCTTTGAAAAGTGGTAGGAGCATTACATAATCCAAACGACATTCTTCGGTAAGCAAAAGTAACATAAGGATAGGTGAAGGTAGTCTTTTCTTGATCCTCCGAAGTGATCGGTATTTGGAAGAATCCTAAAAATCCATCAAGAAAACAGTAGTATTCATTCCCACATAAATGTTTTAACATTTGATCAATGAAAGGAAGAGGAAAATTATCTTTTCGAGTTGCATCATTGAGTTTACGGAAATCGATGCACACCCTCCATCCGGTAACTATGCAGGAATGGATTTATTCATTATTATCATTCAAAACTACAGTTATCCCTCCCTTTTTGGGCACAACGTGAATAGGGCTAACCCATGAACTGTCTAAAATTGGATAAATTAGCCCGGAATCAAGTAGCTTCACAATTTCGTTTTTCACAACATCTTGGAATTTAGGGTTTAGACACCTTTGAGGTTGGATGACCAGTTTGTAGTCATCTTCCATCAGACTCTTGTGCGTAGAGTATGATGAACTGATTCCCTTGATGTTTGACATTTTCCAAGCAATTGCTCCTTTTCGTTTCTCTAATACTTATAGAATTAAAATTTTCTCTTCTTCAGCAAATTTAGATGAGATAATAATAGGGAAGGATTTATCTCCATGAAGGTATGCATATTCTAAGTGTTGAGGCAAATTCTTCAGCTCTAGTTTCTCCTCATCGATCTCGTTAGCACTGGCCGAATAACGATGTTCGCTTTTAACATCATCGCCATTTGTAGTCCCCTGTGTAACTAGATACGACGTATTGGTAGAGTTGATACGTCGTATCGAATTTTATGGATCAGACTCATTGTTTCCATCACTACTGGCAGATTCACAACATTCTAGGTCTGATTGATTAATTGATTTTTCCAGTCTCCTTGATAAAAATGAACCAGGCTCTTCATTTGCCAGCAATTCCTGAGCTTCTTCGTTGATCGAGTCGTCCAAATCATCAATCCCATAACATTAATCGTCTTCAGTGGTAGGTCTTTTAATTGATTGCTCTACGTCAAAGACCACTTCATCATCCCTCACTCTTAGTGTTATTTTCTTATTGAATACGTCAAGCATAGCTCGAGCGGTCGCTAAAAATGGTCTTCCTAAAATTATAGGAACTCTTGAGTCTTCGGGCATTTCTAGGATGAAGAAATCTATGGGAATGACGAATTTATATACTTTAATGAGTACGTTTTCGATTATTCCTCTCGGGTATTGGATCGACCTATCTACAAGTTCCAAACCCATTCTAGTAGCCTTTGGTTCTCCCAAACCAAGTTTCTTGTACATCGTGTATGGCATTAAGCTTATGCTAGCTCCTAGATCTGCCAATGTGTTATCAATGTGTAATTGGCCAATGTCGTAAGGAATAGTAAAACTCCCTGGGTCTTTCTCCTTTGATGGATGCTTGTTTAATAATACGACAGAGAATATTTCGTTCATAATGATTTTGAAAGCTTCTTCCAGTCTGGCCTTATTAGTTAGCAAACATTTTAGAAATTTAGCATACTTCGGAATTTGAGCTAATGCTTCGATGAAAGGCAAGTTGATGTGGAGTTGCTTCAAGTTTTCCAAAAACTTTTTCTGTTGAGCCTCTTCTTTTTCTTTTCTTAATATTTTGGGAAAGGAACTAGTGGTGTTTGTTCTTCATTTGATGGTTGAACAACAGGTTCACTAGTCAATTGAGGTTGATCATTAGTGAGGACTTTGTTTGGTCCTACTGGCTTTTCGAGTTCCACTACTAGAGGTTCTTTTGGTAGCACATTGGTGTTGTTATCACGATCATCTTGAGTCGTAGTTTTTTCACCTCTAGTAGTTACTCCCTTAGCATCGTAATCTATCATCGGAACGTTATTAATTACTTTTAATAACTCTTGTACCCTAAATCTGAGCTCAATTAGTGAATTATTCCTTTCTTTGAACAAAAACTCGTTGGTAGTTTGGAAGTCATAGATGAATGCCCTCATCTCCTCGTGTTCTCGTTTTCCTTCGTCAATCACATTGTTTAACATCTCCTCCATTGTCAGGCTTCTTTCAGGGTAGTTAAAATGATATGGACGGAGTCTGGATTCTGTTCATGAAAAGTAAGACATGATGCAAAGTAAAGCTATTCTAGAAAAATAGTTTTGTAAAGAAAATAATCAATACGCCGTATACGAAGAGGCGAATACGTCGTATAATTGATCAGACTGGATACGCCATATCTAAATGATGTAGATACGCCGTATTGCTTTTTCAGAATAGGAAAACAATTAAATTAGACAATTAAATATGCAAAAGAATATAAAAATCTAAATTACACTAATCCTAAGGGTTAGATCTAATCTAGTGTTAAAACTAAAATATCAAATAAAAATCAAGATTAATTTTCACTCCCCAGCAGCGGCGCCAAGAACTTGATGTGTCGTTGTGTGGTGTATATTTTATTGATTCAAGTTTTAAATTTATATTTTGCCGACTAAACAAAAAACAACACTTTAACAGGCAGTGTACCCGATCGGTAGTAGTTTCGTGGTAAGTAGGGTGTCGAACACTTGAAGCGAGGTTAAATTTATCATTTCAATTAATATCTTGGTTATCTAATCTATGTTAATTCTATCCTATTTAAACCTATGTCAGTCCTAGTTCCTAATTCTAACGGGAAAAATGGGGTTTTCAGCCTGAGAGACTGGCACGGTTTGGTTGGTGACTGTAATCAATTCAAGGCACTTTAACCCATGCGAGCTAATTAACAAATGATAAAAGAGCGGTCGAGCCAAATATAAAAAAACTGTATTAACCATTATTAATCCGATTAGAAAGTTGGTTTGTTTATTAAGTGCAATGATTTCTTCTCTCGAAGCAGCATATCATTCTTAAGACTTAGGCGTTATATCATCCTAAGACCTAGACACATTAATTCTATCACAATTAAAGCATCCACATAGAGCATCCTTATTTGCTGATTATAATCTATCTTAGGGATTAAAGCAATGGTGATCTTGTTAAACCTTAGCTCATAGAGACTTTACCCACTTACCTCTTAATGGCAATTTATACACTAGTATCCCACTTGTCCAACTATCCAATGGAATCAGAACGTTACTTATTGAATTATCTAGGTCACCTGCTAGTCAACACGATCAATAAACCATTGGCAATATCCAATTAACTAGTTAAGCCTGAAGCGTATAATAGACACAGACTTAAAAGGACAATATTTTTGTAACTATGATTCTAGATGTATAAATAATATATGGAGAGCTATCCTAGACTCTAGATCTACTTGGTCCGTATTACTAGATCCAGTTGAATGATAGGTCGTATACAAAAGCGCGTAAACAAGTATAAATTGATAAACATAAATAAGCATTCAACGATAAATCAAGAAATCGAGATAAACAAATACCAAACATTCAGATCTTCATAATAATGGCTAATACCAGAAGGTATTAGCCTTCAAACGTCATAATAAAAACAAAATCAATTATTTATCCAAGGTAAACTAACCGAGTTAACGAATAAGACCAAAAACTGAACGATTACTAAAGTATATGGAATTACACGTTGCTTCTATGGAATTGATAACGTTGCTCGACCTCTTCTGCTCTTTTTCTCCTCTGAAAATCGACTTTTATGGTTTAGGTATCGAGAATATGATTTAGCACACTTAAAACTCTTTTTTTGAGTTTTCTATTTATAAGGTTTGAAAGTCGGTTCGATACGGCGTATCTAAGTATTGGAGCGTATTGGGGATTTTTTGGAGTAGGGATCACGCTTGATATCTTCCAGAATATTCACATACTATTTCTTGAATACGACGTATTGAGTCTCTCTGGATACAGCGTATTGAGCTTTATCCTCTGTGGTCTTTGGTGAGTGCAGGCACGGATACGCCGTATCTTTCTTGATGGATACGGCGTATTGGTCTTCAGTATAATAATCTTTAAAATATCTTCATTTAAGCTCCATAATGCGCGCCTTTTGCTAAGTTTCACCAATTACTCCATAATTACTACAATTCTTAAATATAAACGATTATGTAACAATTCTTTGCAATATCTATACAAAATGGGTTAATAACATGAGAAAATGATGCTATAAAATAGACATAATTTGATGTCATCAACTGTTCATCCTCTTTCTCCGCATTTTGATTTCTTTAAAGTCCAACCCGATGCTACGGCTACCAGGTTTTAGTGTTATTATGAAATGCACGTCCGTCATACGCCAAATGGTATACGGCGTAACACCTGATGCATTAGATGAGCATTTACAAATGGGTGATCATTGTGTACGTGATTGTCTATATTTTTTTACTATGTGCGTTATCCAATTGTTTATGCCCGAGTATTTAAGAAAACTTGACTTCAATGACATTCAAAAGTTATACAACGCACACAACAATATTCATGGGTTTCCGGGAATGCTTGGAAGCATTGATTGTATGCACTGAGAATGAAAAAATTGTCCAAAAGAATGGCACGGGCAATTTGCTATAAGTGATAAAAAAAATACCCAACTATAATGTTTGAGGCCGTTGCGTCATACGATTTGTGAATTTGTATGCATTTTTTGAGGTAGCGGGTGCAAATAACGATTTAACCGTTTTGAATAATTCTCCGTTATTTGATGACTTTCTTGATGACATCGCCCCCGTAGCTCTGTTTGAAGTAAACGGAGTTACATTCAAAAAAGGGTATTATCTGGCTGACGACATTTACCCACAATGGTCATCTTTTGTTAAATAATTTTCGGTTGCAAATTCAGAAAAGAATGCATTATTTAAACGGAAACAAGACAGTGCTCGAAAAGACATTGAAAGAGCTTTTGGGGTCCTTCAAGGAAGTTTGCATATTATCTGTCAACCGAAGTGTGCTTGGACAATCAACAAGTTACGCAGAGTCATGTACACTTGCATTATATTGCATAACAAGATTTTAAAAGATCAAAGTATGCTTTATCCGAAATGAACAAAATTTATATTTATCCGCAACCAAATATATTAAGGACATGGGTCGAGCGATGCGAAGTGCATCGGAGAAAATCCAAAGAACTACGTGATAAACAAACACACGCAAAGCTTCAACGAAATATCATTGAGCATGTTTGGCAACAACATCAACAAACTTAGTTTATTTATATTTTGATGTATTTTTTTAATTTTCGTATTAGTTTTTAAATTTTGCATGTTTTTTTTATTAGGGTCAATGTCATAAAATACCTACGAAGTTTCAAAATTGTCCCGACTTCACCAACGAACTAAATTTCGTACTGTATTTGACCATAACGTAATTTGGTTTATTATGTGTGACATAGATAATCAATTATGAAACGCTACATTTTCCATGTCATTTTTTTTTATTCCACATCACCCTCAACCATTTCTCCTCCATCACCACCACCATTTTTCTTTGGGTCAATGTCATAAAATACCTACTAAGTTTCAAAATTGTCCTGACTTCACCAACGAACTAAATTTCGTACTGTCTAGACCAACGAATGAAGCCACTTACGGTTGTGTTATATTCTGGTTGCTGGTCTCATTATTATTGTTGACCGATTTCTATCGTTTTCGTCCGTTTTTGACCATTTTGACCAATTTTTACCGTTTTCGACAGTTTTCGACCGATTTCAACCGTTTTCGACCATTTTCGACCGATTTCGCCCGTTTTCGACGATTCCGACCGTTTTTGACCGATTTTCACCGTTTTTAACCGATTTCCACCAATTTCGACAGTTTTTGACCGATTTCGACCAATTTCGACCGATTTTGACCGTTTTGACCGTTTTCGTACGTCTTCGACCAATTTTTACCGATTTTGACAGTTTTCCACCAATTTTGACCGATTCCGACAGTTTTTGACCGATTTCGTTTGTTTTCGACCGATTCCGACCATTTTCGACCGATTTTGATCGTTTTCGTACGTTTTCGACCGATTTTGACAGTTTTTAACCGATTTCTTTTTATGTTATATGATACTTGATGCAAAATATATGAATTGATAGAGTTTTGAATGTATTTTTCATTGGTATAATTTTCATTAAGTATTATATAACACAAACACAAATATTTACAGTCAAAGTTGATGAAAAAAGACCTCAAACATTCCATTGTGGACACTTAATATGGGACGGATGAAATACATATTTATGATATGGGTGATATCATAACAATATTTGAAAGTTCGTTGGTTTAGGCATGACGAAAATTAGTTTGTTGGTCAAGTCGGGACAATTTTGAAAGTTTATAGGTATTTTATGGCTTTTACCCTTAATTAATTTATAAAAAACAAAAAAAACCGGTCCAGCGTGGAAGGTAACTGCCACGTGTCAGTCAAAATTTATGATATGGGTGATATTAGAACAATATTTGAAAGTTCGTTGGTGTAGGTAGGACGAAATTTAGTTCGTTGGTGAAGTCGGGACAATTTAAAACTTCGTAGGTATTTTATGACATTGACCCTTTTTATTATTGTATTGTATTTTGTATTTTAATTTTAATGAAATGAATTAAGTTTGTGTGAAAAAAATGGAAAAGAAAATAAAATTATGAGTGGTGAGGCCAAAATGAGAAGATATGAGTATGTTATAAGTGAATGAGTATTTTTAAGTGAGAGTGGGATGCTGACGTGACAGCCTGTGAGATCAAAATGAGAAGATATATCTCTTCTCTATACCTATTCCTCTAGAGTTCATAACAACTTTTGAGAGACTAATCATTTCAGTTGCTCATATATAATTTTAACGAGAAGTCTAGAGTAAGGTTGCAATTAAATGATTTGATTGAAAATCACAACCATAAAGCTTCTAAAATTCAAGTGAATAAGTGATTAACTGGTTTTCTTCATCTCTCACAACTTACGCTGTTTAGAGTCTAGTCCTGATTTTCGCACGGGCTTTTAAAATCTCAAAGGCGACTATGTAAAGTTGTGAATAAACTAATTTATAAAATAAGTTTTGTTTGTCACACTGTTTTATTGAAGCTTTTATAAACAATAAGCACGCATAAACCAAAACCAGTTGAAACATGCTTATGGGGCTTATAGTTAGTCAAATTAATTAAACTAGACGAATACTCGCGAAAAGTAACGGTCTATCGCAACAAATAATTATGCATGCGAACTTGTGGTTTTGGTGTAACCCTAATGCAACACTTACGGGTTCAATTTTTAGTCATTACAAGAAAATTTGTCTATGAGATACAAATAAAAAATGATAAAAGAGTATTGAGGTGAGTTATTTTCCATATTAGTTTCTTCCTACATACTAAGAGACAAATCTAGACCATCCATTTCATTAGGTTAAAAAGACAAGATTTAAGATTAAAAAAACATAGAAGGACCAAAAGTGTAAATTTACTAAAACTCACACTAACCACTCCCTCATTATTTGTAGAGTTGGCAAATCTTGCCCAAATTGCAATTAATTAACCTTTTTGACATTTTGTATGCTCTTTTTTACGTTTTTTATGTTTCTGTACGTTTTTTTACGTTTTTTATGTTTCTGTACGTTTTTTTACGTTTTTGTACGTTTTCGTCCGCTTTCGCACGTTTTCGTACGCTTTCGCGTGTTTTCGTCTGTTTTCGCACGTTTTCGCGCGTTTTCATTTTTTTTAGACGTTCTCGCACGTTTTCTTATGTTCTCGCACGATTTCTTACGTTTTCGCACGTTTTCGTTCGTTTTCGTACGTTTTCGCACGTTTTCATATGTTTTCGTCTGTTTTCACACTTTTCTTTTGTTTTCGTCCGCTTTCGCACGTTTTCTTTCGTTTTCACACGTTCTCACACGTTTTCGTCTGTTTTTGGACATTTTCTTACGCTTTCGTCCGCATTTGCGCGTTTTCATCGGTTTTCGCGCGTTTTCGTCAGCTTTCGCGAGTTTTTGTTCGTTTTCGCACGTGTTCGTCTGTTTTCGCGCGTTTTTGTCTGTTTTTAGACATTCCCGCACGTTTTTTTATGTTCTCGTATGATTTTTTGCGTTTTCTTTCGTTTTCACACATTTTCACCCGTTTTTTGACATTTTCTTACATTTTCGCACGTTTTCTTACGTTTCATACGTTTTTGCACGCTTTCGTCCGTATTCGCGCATTTTCGTCTGCTTTCGCTTGTTTCCTTAAGCTGTCGCGCGTTTTCGCCAGCTTTCGCGCGTTTTCGTCTGTGTTCAGACGTATTTGGCCGTTTTGAGACGTTTTTGGCAGTTATCAATCGGTTGCTTTTGTTTTTATACATTATCTATCAATGAGATTATATCAAAAACCCTAAACCCCTAACCACTAAACCCTAAACCCTTAACCACTAGGTATAATATCACAAGTGACATGTACATAAACTTTAAGATCTATATCAAAAACCCTAAACCCCTAACCACTAAACCCTATACCAAAAACCTTAAACAACTAACCACTAAACGCTATACCAAAACCCTAAACCACTAACCGCTAAACCCGATACCAAAAACCCTAAACCCTTTTTCGTTTTTCGGTTTTTTGGTTTCAAACCGTTTAAATTTGGTTTTTGCTAAGTTATATTAATAAACTTGTTTTACGTAGAAAATTGGTTATTTTTTTAAGTTTTTTTGCCAATATGAGCCTAATAATGTTTACACAAATTTTTACAATTATACACATATAAATGAGAGACACACACATGCATGTAAAAATACACATAGTATGATCATTGTCATTGTAACAATATATTGTCAAGTAAACACACGTACACGACAAACATATATATAAACATGAAGATAATATATATTATAATAATTTTATCCATAAAATAAATATGAATTTAAAATTTTTAGTTATCATTTATTTATTTATATTATATTAATTATATATTATTATAAAAATGGGGTGGTTCGGTTCGGTTCGGTTTTTACGGTTCGGTTTTTGAACAAAAACCGAAACAGAACCGAAATTTGTCGGTTTTTTAAAAATTAAAAACCGAACCATCGGTTTCTAGTTTCGATCAGTTTTTTCGGTTCGATTTTTTTGGTTTCTTCTGCTCACCCTTACCAAAAACCCTGAATCCCTAACCACTAAGTATAATATCATAAGTGATATATACATAAACTTTAAAATCTATACCAAAAACACTAAACCCTTAACTACTAAAACATATACCAAAAACTCTAAACCACTAGATATAATATCACAAGTGATGTATACATAAACTTTAAAATCTATACCAAAAACCTTAAACCCTTAACCAGTAAACCCTATACAAAAAACCCTGAATCCCTTAACCACTACGTATAATATCACAAGTGATGTATACATAAACTTTAAAACCTATACAAAAACCCCTAAACCCCTAACCACTAAACCCTATACCAAAAACCTTAATGTGATAACCAGTAATATTTCCAGGGTTAAGTATTATAAAATATTATAGTTTTGTATTTTGAAGTCTTTCGATCTTGACAGTTTTCCTGATGAAAGCTGAAAAGTTGACTTCTGTTGACTATTTTGCGTAAAAGCAGTTTCGGTTTAACCGGGAATTTGATGGAGTATTGAGTTCGTAAATGAATCATTTATGATTCGTTCTCCTATTTTAGAGTGGATTTGAGGGTTTCAGTGCTTCCCGGGAAGTTTTCCCGCGTTTAGCGAAAAATCGTCACGCAGCGCGTACCGGCACGACGGTTTAATTAAGTGTGGAGATTTATGAGGTTGGGGATGTGTTAATGCGTTTATTTTTATTTAATAAATTCATAATATTGAAATAACGGTGATTTAAATTGTAAATCGTGAGTGTGAGAATTGAAAGTTAGCAAAAAACGGTTATTTTCGCGAAATTTGGTAAAAGACTGTCACAGTCGTAAAAAGGTAAAATTCTGAGTGAGAATGAGTTTTCAAGCCATATTTGGTGATTTGAAGTGTTTTTAAATGGATGAGTAAGGTTCGATTGAATAACCCAAGTTTATGAAAAAATAATTTTAAACGCAATGAAAATGATAACTAAGTTTGGTCAACGTTTTAAATATATGATAATTTAGTTTTTAAGCGATCCTGGCATAAAAAAGAAAACACGAGACCCTCCTTGGATCCCATTTTGGACGCCTAGGAGATGAGGAG